>CM061062.1:13252606-13341522 GCA_030762895.1 Sophora flavescens | reverse complement strand
TAATTAAGTCAGAAACCATGAAATTAAATCTGATTTGCATATTTATTTTATTAAACAGTATATTATTATTATATTTTTTAAAATATTATTTTGGGATTGCTCACATGAAAAGTTTCATGTTCGACCTCTTAGGTTCAAGGTTGCCATATGGACTTATGTACCATGTTCAATCTCTTTAGAGTAAATATTAATTACTAATCTCTTTATTAGTGAAATAGCTTTGGGTAAAATAAATAATTTAAAAGTTATTAATTTTGCACAATTAATTCACGGTATATACCGATCGTAGAATGGGTGACGTAAGTGCTTAACACCTTCCCTACTTGTAACCGACTCGAACTCAACTTGTGGTTTTTCAAAGATTATTTTTTAAGGTTTTTCAATTTTTCCTAAATTAAATAAAATTGGTGTGACACTACTTTTCCTTAAAAAAATTTTATTCATGTCGTAATTTTTGGTTGTAATGGATAGCGACTCAACAGGAATTTTTGAGTAAAGCCTAGTATAATTGATCGTGCAAATTTTTAGTAAATTTTAATTTATTTGTTTACCCCTTTCTTTCATTTAAGAAAAACCACGAAAAGAAAAAAAAATTTTTGTTTGCTTTATCTAGATTTGATATTCCCTAATATTCATATTTCTCCTTTATTTATTTAAAATTATACTTCATTGATGATAATTTAAAACATTACCTCTGACCTAGGGTGAAATTTGTTCTCTATTTGATGTATATATGTGTGGCTTAGTTTTGTAAGGTTTGTCGTAGTTTTTAGGGATGTACAAGTTTGGATGCTCTGCTTGCACACGCTGCCTTTGTCTTGCTGCACACACTTTTTAGCTTTCATGCCCGAGGCCTTTGGATAACTTAGGACTAGGCGGTGTCTCGGCATTGTCATTGATCGGCTGAATGCCTCTCGATGTTTGTTGAGTCATCTTTTCAGTTATTCAGGTATCATGGACTAGTCATCCTGTGAGGTTTATTCCTACTTGTCGCTAAGTCGTGAGTCGGGTCCTTACCTTTAAAGGCAGGGGGCAATGCGGGATCACTACCTTTAAATTCTAGATCTACCACGGTACCTACTAATAGTTCAACTTAGTGGCCAATCCCACTGAGTCATGACCTTCTACGGCAAAGTGGACCATTTTAGGACACATAGAGCATTTTTCCCTCTATCCTACATGTCTTTGCACCTATAAGAAAAAAAAATGTATGGTCAACTTTAAAAAAATTTGATTTCATGTTTCTCTTTTCCCCTTAATTTCCCCTTCATAAAAACTTGTTTTATGTATCTCCTTTTAAACTTGAAAAAAAAAACTCTTACATTTACAGGCTTGCATTTTCTTTCCAGCCATGCCATTAATTTTATTCTTGTTATTTCTAAAAAAATTCAAAAAAGAAGCAGTGAAAATGTTTGAGAGAAAAAGGATTCATTTCAAAGCAATATATATATATATATATATATATATATATATATATATATATATATATATATATATATCTGCGTCTCACCTCAGCATAAGTTTTGTATCTAAGGAAAAGTAGGGACGATGATTTTATCTATTTTAATAATCCAGAATGACTTTCTCATGAGAAGAAAAAGTTGGATATTGTCCCCGAGAAAAGAAGTCCTTCTGTCAGACTCACCACCCGTATGATCCACAATTCTTGCTTTCTATACCGGTTACCTCACGTTTCATATACCCACCTCACGGATCTTCCATCCCACAAATGTTTTCCAAGCGCCATCATCACTTGTCCATACACACAACCACACTCATCACTTCTTTGTTTTTTACAAATCACCCTAGCCAATTCAGCCCAGTGAACCCACAGATAGAGGGACCTTTACAAGCCTCCATCCCAACCCCTACCACCTTCCTAATGCTATCCATTTCCAAGGATGAGTTATTCAACGATTATTTGATGTCCATAAGATTTCGGGCTTGTGCGTGAGGAACCCCATTTTCGACATGGTGTGACCCTAGTGTCACTGTAAGTTTCACGTGGGGGTGAGTGACCTTTCAGTGATAATTGTGAAGATTTCAAGACCATTGTGAGAAGGTTGTTAGCATCTGGACTAGTTAGTATTCAAGGGAAGAGCTTATCATTACAAATGATTCTTTTGACAATAGTTGAGGAAATACAATATTTGACATTTTGTTTTGTTCATCAATAAATTTGTTTCGATGATGGTTTAACTATTTGTTGTGTTTAGTGATTAGAATCTATTGACATCTAAGTTTTTGTCATCCTTCTTGGAAGCATTAATATAATGAATTTGCATGGATTCCATCATAGTTTTAGTGATGGAAGCCTGCGAGAAATCAGACTAGTTTTTGACTAGTAAAGACCATGGTTTTGTGCCAATTATATCTCGTTTTCACCCCAGTGGGCTTGATTGTCCTCAGCTTGAGTTTTGGAGTCCCATAAAGTAGTTTAGGGTTATTTAGTCGGTTTTTGAGTCAAATAAAGCACTTATGGCTATTTCATGTTTCCGGGTTGACTTAGAGTCCAAGGAATGAAGAGCAATGGAAATTGCAATCTCTGGAAACACTCGCCACGCGGCAGTTCCTCGCCGCGAGTGAGGACCCGACCGGTGCCGGAAAAGTCATGTTCTACGCCTGCAGCCACATGACCTATTGCTCGCCTCTGCGACGCCAGTCAGCAAGCATTGCGGTCATCCGTGACACCCATCACGGGCGTTGAGAAAACTACGGAAGACGAGACCATCACGGCACAGTAGTGATGAAGGTCTGGCTGTCTAGCCAGTTCAAGCACCAGAAGAGCAGACCATCCACGGCTGGCGGCGTAGAGCACAATTGTGACAACCCGGGTTTTGAGGGCTGGCCTCGCGTCGCCTGTGAGAATAGAGGGGAAATTCAAGAAGCCATTTTAATATTCGCACAAGCGAGAGAACTACTCACCTCATGAAGCTGAGTTTGAGAAAGTTATAAATATTTTGTTTAGGGAACTAAAAGGATCTTTTTGCTAATCCTTGTTTTGAATTTCTCTACCGGTTGTTTTGCGTTTTTGATGGAGAACTAGTCTCCTTGATCAATCTGTGTCGGTTCGCCTTTTGCCCAGCGAGAGTTGTAATTCTGATTTAATTACTCTTTCTGCTTTCGATATCTGTCCTCAATCCTCACCATTTGCCCAATTGGTTTGTCGAATGGGTATTGATTTGTTTGATGATTGTGTGTTCCTAAACTCAATCGGCGTTTGTAGTCGGCGTGCGTTCAGTTCGTGTTTGCTAATTCACGAAGGGCTTAATCAGATTTGCTTAATTGAATTAGGAGCATATGTCTCGTCAGCGGCGGTTTAAACATTAATTGATATTACAATCGAAAGGGGTTTAAGATAAACAGGGCTTTGATTTATATGAGCAGATGATGGTGGAAAACTAGCGGTAGGTTGATCAAACAGCAATTGGTAATTGTTTAGTTTACATTAATAGTTTTTCTGCTTTGTTTCTTGACAACAGAATTCCAAAAACCCCGTTCTGACTTTTTCTGTGCTGCTCTTAAGAGTCCTTATTGAAGAGACGATACTCGAGTTATCCTTTCCCTAACTACATATTATTTTGTAAACCGCTCTTCTTTTGACGCGTGCGCGACAGCGTCGTCATTTAGCTTCTTCATTTACCTCTTTCTTTCTTGTTGGTTTCTTCTTTGACATTGGAACTATGTGGGTATCCAGCCCTTGGATTTTTTTTTCTTTTTGATGAAACCCATTGCGATGTTCTATTTACCCAAAAAAAAAACAAAAAGACAAAACAAAAAGAGGAAAACAAGAAAAAAAGAGTAAATGAATGAAGGTGTGTTTTTTACCAGTCTCAAGTTTAATTCTTTATGAGAAAATGAGTAATCCTAATTTGAAATGAAGATTGAACATCTTTCTTTATCCTTCATATAAAAAAAATTATCCTTTGTTACCCATGTAGAGCCTTATAAATTCTTTCAAAATCACCTTGGGAACAATCACCCCTGCAAGGGGGCCATATAAAGATTGATAGCAACTACAATAAGTGAAGGAAAAGGAAAGACGAATCAAGGAGATGCTAAAAGAAAGAAGAAGATGAAGCAAAAGAAAAGTAAAAGAAGGAAAATGTGATGGCTTAAAGCAAAAGAGACGGTGCTGGGCAATGTGTAATTGAATTGAAAAAAAAAAAAGCGGATGAAAAGTGAGGAAATGAAATGAAAAATAAAAAAAAGTCATGGTGTGCAAGTTAAAGCAAGCAATTCTCTTGATGATGTAAGATCTTCTTGTCTCATTCACCCTTAAACACTTGTTTGAGCCTTTTATACCTTTTTTGTTTCTAACCCAAACCAGCCGCCAATGCTATACAAGCTTTAAAAAAAGTCCATTCTGATCAATGAGGAATTACTCTTATTTTCATAAAATATTAATCGTGAGACAAGGTATCTTACTTTTTCCAAGCACTTTGCTCTAAAAAAAAAAGAAAAAAAGCCATAGACTAAAACTGGAAAGGCAAGGTCAAGCAAATAGCGAGATATTTACTTGAATGAGATAATTTATCCCTAATCCATAAACTCGGGGAAATTTTTTTGGGGGCAATTTGCTCTTTAAAAGGTGTATCCTTGGTCAGGTTTATTCTAGAATGCCTTACACCGGGACAATTTTGTTCTTGAAAGTGTTTACTCCATGTTTGAGTTTTTGTTTTAGAATACCTTACACCTATAAATTTTCGATCTGGGATACTCCACTTGCTTGCATGTCAATCTCATTAAGATCGAACAATCCAGACAAGAAAACAACCCTTTGAAATTTTACCATCCTTGTGTCCTCTGCTTTTCCGTATCTTGTGAAGTCAAACGACAAGTCTAGTTATCGAAATAATCAAATCCTTTTTCATCACACTTCAATCAATGCATATCTCGTTATATTATACTATAAGAAAAGATGAACCTTTACAGTATTAGTAGGATTTAAATCTTTATCTAATGGTAATCTTTGATGAATAGGTCCGGCACTAAAAGAGCTCTAAGTTTCTTTAATGGAAGGAAATGACATCCTTATGGACAATAAAGACCTAGAGGTAGAAATTGGATACATCGAAGTAGCAAGCCTCAAGGAGGCATTATCATGAAAAGTGGATATAGGCAAGATCAATTTCTGCGTAAGATTCCCTTGAATATGAGTTTGGTTGCTGAAAGCTTTTCCGAGAAGTCGCTTGGTTCCACATTTTCAAAAGGTACATCACTGAGTCATACTAATCATAAAATTTTCGACCAATGGTCTATTATTATTAAGGCTCATGGCTCACTTGTCCATCGTGATGAATTTGTCACGTCTAACCATAATTTTTTTGACCCAATGGTCTATTCTTAAGCACCATGACTTACTTGTTTTTACTCCAGGCTCACATATTTTGACTCAAGGTGCAATCGCATTTTATTTTGGAGCTCCTCGAGGCTCACTCGCTTTTATTTCTCGGGGATCCGAGGCCCACGCACTTATTTTTCGAGCCTGAGGCTCAATCGTAAATTTATATTTGGGATCCCGAGACCTTTGCAAATTTATTTTTCGAGCTCCGAGGCTCATTACTAATTTTATTTTGGGATCTGGAGGCTCTGGCAAACTTATTTTTCGGAGCACCGAGGCTCACTACTAATTTTATATTTGGGATCTCGAGGCCCACCGCACTAATTTTTCGAGCTCGAGGCTCACCGCAAATTTATTTTTGGGATTCGAGTCCTGCTGCAAATTTATCTTCAGCTGTGAAGCTCAGCTAATTTGGGATCCGAGGCCCATTGCAAATTTATTCTTCAGCTCTTAGGCTCACCACTAATTTTATTTTCAGTCCGAGGTTCACTAATTTTTATTTTCCAAGCTCTAAAACTTAATTTTCTCCGGCCTGTTTCCATCCCAAAGCAAAATGTGAGTTCATTTTTCTTTACTAGTTCCTTACTAATATCACATGAAAAACGTTCTTTCTTCATGTATTCTAGCAATGAACAAGTAAAGAAGGGCAATCAATGGAACACCCTATTTTGATCGGTCTTTTTAGTTTTCATCGAAAATTTCAAAAGATAATAAAATAAAAAAAATTGCAAAAGAAAATAAAATTATAAAAATAAAAAAAGATTTTTAATTGTGGGCACCAGTTGAACCCATTCCATCCTCCTCCAACAAACCCTAGTAGCCACTTTATTTTGAACTTTGAATCTAGTTGGCAAATCCCTAATTTTTGCAGATGAGGCTCAGCAATTTTTTGATTCTATTTCAAACCGTGAGATAGAAAACTTAATCTTAGCAGATTTTTAGGAACAAGATCAGATAGCAATCTTAAATCTAGACGAAATTTTAGGATCAAGATTGACGAATTGACATTATAAAATCACAAGAGATGCTACGTATGGGGAGCCTAAAAAAATTCAAAAACCTAGCCTCCATTCTTTTCATCCTCTATCATACGTAACATCATCACCCATCACAAAAACACACCCAACCTTAAAAGAAAATGCCTAGCCTCCATTCTCTTCCTTCATCCATCATCCATCATAAACACCTCCATCAAAAACACCTCTCACTTCACCATCATACAATAGCCACCACTCTGCTCCATTTAACCTTGACTCCAATCCTAAAAACAACAACTATCAATCCTTTTAATAACAAACTAGGATATTAAGAAACAGTTATCTTGGCTCATTTAATTCTCGATCACTCGACACCACGTTCCGTAAGCCGCATCCACGTCCCTACGCTTCCGCTCATCCGGACCGCCACTACCTCCGCCTCCTTAGTGACTGCGCCTTCTGGCGCTAAGGTTCTTGCCTATTTGTTTTTCTCATTTTTTACTTTGATGATAGAAGGTGTGGTCCTGCCCTTCCTAGTTTAAGTCTATTCCATTTTGGTATTTATTTATTTATTTATTTATTGTTATTATTTTTGTTATTATTATTTTTGTTATTATTATTTTTTGTTTGTTTTTTTTCTTTTTCAATGAGTCAAAATAAATAAAATGTAAAAGGGAATTAATTATAAATAATATTGGGGATTGCTTTGTGAGATGTTTCACACAATTCCTTAGATGCGGGGATACCCCTATGGCGTAATCCGCCATGTTCTATCTCGCTTAGGAGTTTTTTTCCGATTAAAAAAAAGCAAAAAAATTAGATATATAAAAACCTCTTTTAAACTAAAACTTTTTTCATAAAATTAAAAATCAACCAACAAATAAAATATTTTCTCACAAGAACTACGTGGCTGAGTTTCCCATCGCAGCAAGGAATACGTAGGAGCTGGGTCAATCATCCCGTCAAGCCAAAATTTTATTTTCCCTTTATTTTTGTGTTCTTTTTAATTTGTTATGGATTTAATCAAAATAATTGAATTAATATTATTTAGGGATGCCCTGTGGACTTGAGTGCCACGCTCAATCCCTTAGAATTAAGGTTGTTATGGAGATTTGTGCCACATTCAACCTTGTCTAGGACCTTGTCCACATTTAACAATTAAAAGCAAAGATAATTAAAATTAGAAACCATGAAATTAAATCAGATTTTTACATTTTTATTTATTAAACAATATATTATTATTATAAATTTTTTTAACATATTTTGGGATTGCTCTATGAAAAGTTTCATGTTCAACCTCTTAGGTTCAAGGTTGCCATATGGACTTAGTGCCATGTTCAATCTCTTTAGAGTAAATATTAATTACTAATCTCTTTATTCGTGAAATATCTTTGGGGTAAAATAAATAATTTAAAAGTTATTAATTTTGCACAATTAATTCACTGCATCATTCGTAGAATGAGCGACGTAGAGGTGCTTAACACCTTCCCTACTCGTAACCGACTCCCAACCAAACTTGGTTTCAAAGACCATTTTTTAAAGGTTTTCCAATTTTTTCTAAATTAAATAAAATTGGTGGCGATACTACTTTTCCTTAAAATTTCTTTTTATCGCATGCATTGATTCAGAAGTGTGATGAAAAAGGATTTGATTGACTCGTTAACTTTGACTTATGCATTTGACTTCACAAGATACTGAAAACAAGGAAAAGGGACACAAAGGATGGTAGGGATTTCAAAGGGGTTGTTTTTCTTAATCCGGATTGTTCCCGATCTTAATGAGATCGACCTTTTCTCAACAAGTGGATATCACGATCGAATTTTTTCCCTAGTGTAAGGTATTCCAAAACAAAAACTCAAACATGGGTAAACCTTTCCAAGAACAAAAGTGCCCCAGTGTAAGCGCTTCTAGAATAAACACAACAAAGTGGTACACCTTTTAAGAACGACATTGGCCCAAAAAATTTGCCCGGGTTTATGGTTCCGAGGATAAAGTTATCCTCATTCAAGCCAAATCTTGCCCTAACTTTTGCTTAAACCGCCCTTCGAGTTCTCGCCTGAACGTGTTTTTTTTCTTTTTTTAATAGCAAAGTACTTGGAAAAGAAAGGTGGATACCTTGTCTCACGATTAATATTTTATGAAAATAAGAGTAATTCCTCATTGATCGAATGGACTTTTAAAGCTTGTAACGTGGCCATGGTTTAAGGGGTTAAGAAACAAAAGGTATAAAAGGCTCAAACAAGTGTTTAAGGGTGAATGAGACAAAGGATCTTACATCATCAAGAGAATTGCTTGCTTTAACTTGCACACACAACTTTTTTTTATTTTTTTCATTTCATTTTTCCTCCTTCTCATCCCTTTTTTTCAATTCAATTACATTGCCAACATTGTCTCTTTTGCTTTCAGCATCACATTTTCCTTCTTTACTTTTTCTTTTTCTTTTCGCTTCTCTTCTTTCTTTTTTTTTAGCATCTCCTTCAAATTCTTCTTTCTTTTCCTTCACTTATTGTGGTTGTTATCAATCTTTATAACGAGCCCCCTTTTGCGGGGGTGATCCTTGTCCAATGTTATTTTGAAAGAATTTATAAGGCTCAACAGTGGGTAACAAAGGATATTGTTTTTTTTTATGAAGGATAAAGAAAGATGGCCATTCTTCATTTCAAATTAGGATTACTTAGTGGAGTTGCATCCTGTCGCAACCAAAAATTGCGGCAGATGGGAGAAAAAGAAATTTTAAGGAAAAGTAGAGTTGCACACCAATTTTATTTAATTTAGGAAAAATTGGAAAACCTTTAAAAATGGCCTTGAAACCAAGTTGAGTTCGGAGTCGGTTCACAAAGAGTAGGGAAGGTGTTAAGCACCATGCGCCCATTCTATTGAATGGTACCGTGAATTAATTGTGCAAAATTAATAACTTTTAAATTATTTATTTTACCCCAAAAGTTGTTTCACGAATAAAGAGATTAGAATTAATATTTACTCTAAAGAGATTGAACATGGCACATAAGTCCATATGGCAACCTTGAACCTAAGAGGTTGAACATGAAACTTTTCATAGAGCAATCCTAAAATAATATTTAAAAAAAATATAATAATAATATACTATATAATAAAATAAAAATGCAAAAATCAGATTTAATTTCATGGTTTCTAATTTTAATTATCTTTGCTTTTAATTGTTAAATGTGGACAAGTTCTAGACAAGGTTGAATGTGGCACAAATCTCCATAGTAACCTTAATTCTAAGGGATTGAACGTGGCACTCAAGTCCACAGCATCCCTAAATAATACTAATTGCTTATTTTGATTAAATACATTAACAAATTAAAAAGAACACAAAAATAAAGGAAAATAAAATTTTTGGCTTGACGGGATGATTGATCCCGCTCCTCACGTGTTCCTCGATGCGATGGGAAACTCAAAGCCACGTAGTTCTTGTAGAAAATATTTTATTTGTTGGTTCATTTTAATTTTATGAAAAGGGTTTTTTTAGTTTAAAAGAGGTTTTTATATATCTAATTATTTTTTTAATCGAAAAAAATACTTCTAGCGAGATAGAACATGGATAATACGCCCTAGGGCTATCCCTGCATCTAAAGGAATCGAGTGTGAAACATCACACAAAGCAATCCCAAAATTATTTGTAATTAATTCCCTTTTACATTTTATTTATTTTGACTCATTGAAAAAAGAAAGAAAACAAGCAAAAAATAATAATAATAAAAATAATAATAACAAAAATAATATCAATAAATAAATAAATAAATAAACCAAAATGGAAGAGACTTAAACTAAGAAGGGCAATGACCACAACATTCTATCATCAAAGTAGAAAATGAAAAAAACAAAATGTGCAAGAACTTCAAAGACCGAACGCCGCGGTCACCAAGCGAGGCGAGGTAGTGGCGGCCCCGGATGGCGAGCGGCTAGGGACGTGGTGCGGCTTGATGAAACATGGTGGTGTCGCGGTGATCGAGAATTAAAGGAGCCAAGATAACTTTTCTTAATGTCCTAGTTTGTTATTAAAAGGATTGATAGTTGTTGTTGTTTCACGGTTGAGTCAAGGTTAAATGAGGAGAGGGTGGCTATTGTATGATGTGGTAAAGTGAGAGGTGTTTTTGATGGAGGTGTTGTATGATGGATGATGGAAGAGAATGGAGGCTAGCCCTTTTCTTTAAGGTGGTACGTGTGTTTTTGTAGGTGGGTGATGGTGTTACGTATGATAGAGGATGGAAAAGAACTGAGCTAAGTTTTCTTTGAATCTTTTGTAGGCTCCCTTATTCTCAGAAAGCATCTTGTGATTTTATAATGTCAATTCCTCCAATCTCGATCCTAAAATTCCGCCTAAATTTAATATTGCTATCTCGATCTTGTTCCTAAAAATCTGCTCAAGATTAAGATTTCTATCTCGATCTTTGTTCCTAAAAATCTGCCAAGATTAAGATTTCTATCTCCGATTCAAAATAAAGTGGTTCTGGGGTTTTGCTGGAGGAGGGATGAAATAGGTTTAACCGCCCGACCCAATCGTGAAAATCTTTTTATTATTTTTATTTTCTTTTGCAATTTTTTATTTTATTATTTTTTTAAAATTTTAATGCCAAAACTAAAAGACCGCCAAAATGGGGTGTTGAATATAGGGACGCTGGTGGGATGAGGTTGAAAGCGGAAAGGTTGAAGGGTAAAGGAGTCTTTTTTCATTTCAATTTTTTTAGATTAATAAACTGACCATCCATTATTTAATTATTATATCTAATGGTTGAAAGTCATCCTTGATGATTTTTTTTTGGGATATATCGGTATATTCATAAATATCATACTTCATACTAGAATCCACCTAAATTGTACCCAAATAACGAAAAAATAAATATAAATAACACTTATTTTTTGACAGAATCAATATAAATAACACTTGATCATAATACTGAAATAGTTCACAAAAAATATTCGGTGAGTCTTTAGAAAATAATGAAAGGCTAGTATTGTCATTTACATAAAATATTAATTATCTAAAAAATTACATCAAATTCACATACTAAATTAATACGCAATTCATCTAATATAGAATTGAAAAATGCTGTAACTCTTAAGATCATTAGGAGAGGGATCATCATTTGCTACTAACTCAATATACATCAAGACACACATGTCAGTCATATGAGTAGTTGCAATGTTACATTATATAAGTAGCTAGGAAATTAGGAATGAACATTATACATTCAACCGCTATTTATTTTATTTTTGGGAAACTATACAGTAATCTTTTCATATGCATATAAACACAAAAATAAAAACAGAGATCCACCAAAATATTTTACGTATAGAGATAAAGAATAAAAAACAAATACCAACAATGGATAACATAATTAGTAAATAACTAAGTTCTTTGAATATATAATGATAGTGGTTCAATTTTTGTCATGTATGAAAATAATTTATTAAAGAGACAAGGTGATCTTTACATTTTGATCGAGGATACGCTGGATATTTAAAAAAAAAAACCAAAAAAAAATAGTGAAGTCTTAATTAGTAAATACGCATTAAATTGAGGAAGGGAAACACATGATCCCACCCCGCAGAGAATTTCTGCCACAAGAATGAGTAAAGCAGACGCAGAAGGGAGTGAGTCCGTAACGGAAGATGCAAACGGTGTCGTTTACCATGCCCACAGGCCACAGCGAAAACGTCACCGTTTAAGGTGGGATCGTCACCATCAATCAAAATTTCTTATTCTTAGCCCCAAAATACCAAAATTTTCTTTCAAAATCTCGCCGTTTCGCGTGAGCCAAGCGCATCGTCCCTCGTCTCTCTCTCTCTCTTCTCCGTTTTCTCTCTCATCATCGCGCTTTGTTCGCACAAAATCTCTGGATTTCTTTCTATTTCCAGCACCGATCGATCTCGACCGATGACACGAACAGAAGAACCCTTCCTTTCTCTGCGCCGTTAAGTCGGAGAAATTTCGTCGCCACCTAAGCCCTAAAACCCCCTCTCAATCGTTATTGTTCCTTCGATCTGCGTGCGAGCGCTTGATTTTCTAGGGTTTTCACCCCCGATTGTTTCGAATCTAGGGTTTCGAGGGTGGAATTCGATTGGAATTGATGTTTCTTTTCAGGGACGAAGCTTGGATCGATTTGGAAGATGGAGGATTATGCATGGCTCCGGTGGTGAAGAGTGGAAACAGAGGCGGCACATGTGGCCTGTACCTTCCAACGCGACCACTGTAGTCACCGATTCTGAATTTATATGCAAAGTATATCAATCAATCCAATAATCGTTTACGTTTTCTTCGTGGATTCGTTTCTACGCGCTTTTGTTATGATTTCCCTTGTTCGTTATTTATTACTGCTAAATTTTTAGGTTTTTCTGTTTTTTCCTTAATTAGAAGCTGAAAACCTAAAATTTAATTCACAATTTTCGAAAACCTTTAACCTTTCAAATGTTTTTTTTATTTGACCTAATTATTTTTGTTTCATTTAAAGGTAATTTGTCGTGGCTGGGTATTGGTTTTGCCTTTTTATGTTTAGATTTTATTTTAACGTATATTTCCTCGATCTTAATATAGATAAGAAGCATGTTATTTCCTTTTATTTTGTTGTTCCAATTTTTTGAACTGTTGATTTGGATTTTAATTATTTGGGAGGCGTTGAAATTTTGGAGGTCGGCATTATATATTTCTCCCCCACTGTTTCAGTATTTTCGTTCCTGTGATGTGCTCTTCTTTGGATGTTGTCTGTGTTTTGTTTGTTTTGTATGAATAATATAAAATGATTGACAACATTTGAGAAAAGCTAGAATTGGGTTTTGTGTTGACTTGATATGTAATTTATCATCGTCGTTGTTGTTGTTGATTTTGGGAGAGCAACCTGTTCTTACTGATTCGTTACCTTTTTTTAGTGCTCCGTTATAACTGTATTGTGATTGTTAGATTGATTGTTTGCTATATTGTTCCCTGGGCTTTTGTTTTAACGTCCGCTATATTATGGTAAGCATTGAAATCAGACGGTTGTTTGTTTGTACATGTGCCCAAGTTTTTCTATGTTTTTCCTCATATTCCTATGCATGCTTTAATTATAAACATCATGTTTAAGGAAACAATTATAGTTTTCCCATCTGAAAAGAAAATATAATAACATTATTAATTCTAAGATTATTGACATCCAGTCTCGGAAAATGAATAAAATTTCTAATGCTGGATGCCCCGGTTCTTTCTAATTTTTAACATAATTTGTAAATCATATTCGTGGAGTGTAGGTTTGGTGTACGATTCCAAGTTTCTATTATGTATGATAATCTTCATTTCCTTTTTCAATGCATCTTCTGTTTGTGGGGGTTGCTATCTGCATTTGTGTTCTTCTCTTGGGAGCTATATTTTGTCGGTTTATTAGATTATAACTCTTTTTAAAATGAATTTAATTTCCTCCTCCAAATTTAATTTGCTACAACTATATTCACATTGCTTTTATACTCGTGTCTTCTGCCCCGAATATTTGTAGATTTATTTTAATATATTGTACGTTCATGCTCATTGTAGGATGGACGCAAGATTCGAGTTGGTGATTGTGCACTTTTCAAGCCACCCCAGGCTTCCCCTCCTTTTATTGGAATAATTCCAGGTTAACATTTGATAAAGAAGAAAGTCCAAGTTTAGGAAGTGAATTGGTTTTACCGACCCTCTGATTTGAAGCTTGCTAAAGGGATTGTACTGGAAGCTGCTCCAAACGAAGTCTTCTACTCCTTTCATAAGGATGAAATATCTGCTGCTTCAATACTCCATCCGTGTAAAGTCGCATTCCTTCGTAAAGGTGTTGAACTTCCTTCAGGGATATCCGCATTTGTCTGTAGATCGGGTTTTATGACATTCAGAACAATTGTTTACGGTGGCTAACTGATAAGCACTATATTAATGTCAGTATTCCTATATCTTTACTTTTCTGTCACATAAATGTATAATGATATTGTTGACAAGGTTGTGATTTTCAATGGATTCAGGAGCGACAAGAAGTTGACCAGCTATTAGACAAGACAAAACTAGAAATGCATGGGGCAGCGCAGTCTGGAGGCCGTTCTCCAAAAACCTTGAATGGTCCAACTTCAACACAATCATTGAAATCTGGTTCGATAGCATTCAAAATAGTTCTTCCTTTGGTGTACAAAGTAAGGGGAAAAGAGGGAACGGGGTGATCAGGGATCTGATTCTTCTAAAAGGGAACGGTTATTTAAAGCAGAAGATGGAGATTCTGGTCAATTTAGACCAGAGAGCATGTTAAAGTCTGAAATTGCTAAAATTACTGATAAAGGTGGGCTTGTGGACTTTGAAGGAGTTGAAAAACTGGTACAGCTCATGCAACCTGAAAGTGCTGATAAAAAAATAGATTTGGCTCTGCGAATGATGCTTGTTGATGTAATAGCAGTTACGGACCGTGATGACTGTCTTGGATGGTTTGTACAGCTCAAGGGTTTGCCTGTGTTGGACGAATGGCTCCAGGAGGTGCATAAGGGCAAAACTGGTGATGGTAATATGCCTAAAAGAAAGCGACAAGTCTGTTGAAGAATTTTTGTTGGCTTTACTTCGTGCATTGGATAAGCTTCCTGTGAACCTTAATGCACTGCAAACCTGTAATGTTGGAAAGTCAGTTAATCATTTGCGCACTCACAAAAATACTGAAATTCAGAGGAAAGCTAGGAGTTTAGTTGACACATGGAAGAAACGCGTTGAGGCTGAAATGAATATTACTGATTCAAAATCTGGTTCTAACGCGGTGTTTCTTGGCCTGCAAAGCCAGCATCTTCTGAAGTTTGTCATGTTGGAAATAGGAAATCAGGAGGATCTTCTGAGAATGTTGCTAAGAGCTCTGCAATTCAACCCTCAGTAACTAGAATTTCCCAGGCAAAGCTTACTTCTGGAGAAATGTTGTCCAAGCCCCTCTTTGTCTCCCGGCTCAGCTAAAGCAATGAGTACCTCGATGGGAAGTAACTCAAAAGATCAAAACATTAAAGTGTTGGTCGGAGCTGTGACGTCAGATCTACCGCTGACACCTATCAAGGAGGAAAGGAGCAGCAGTTCTAGTCAGTCTCAAAACAACAGCTTATCTTATTCTAGTGAACATGCAAAAACTATTGGTTCTTGCAGGGAAGATGCGAGGAGCTCCACTGCTGTGTCAATGAGTACGGGCAAAGTTCCTGGTGGTGCATCTCGAACTCGGAAGTCAAGCAATGGTCTACATGGGGCTGGTCTTGCTGTACTTCAGAAGGAGCCCAGCTCTGCAAAAATTTCAACTAGGAATTCTCCTTCTGAAAAAGTTTCACCAACTCAGATGTCACACGAAAGTCACCTGATCAGCCCCTAGCAGATCATGGGAATAATCAGCGACTGCTTCTCAGGATTTGCCAAACACTGGTCGCAGTCCTTCAAGGGGAGCTAGCGGAGGCACTTTCGAAGAACCTGCTATTTCATGCGGCAAAGCTTCACCGCCTGCTGAAAAGAATGAGAGTCAGGATAGAAGAGTGAAAGCTAAAGCTGATTGTTTACAGAACCATGTTGCATCAAATTTGATAACTGATGCATGTGATGCTAATGAAGCGTTCACTGATTGTGAGGAAGGTAAGGGCTCTCTGATGGGTGATGAGCGGTGCAGGGCTAGTGAAGATGGTGATAAGTTGGCTGAAACTTTGAAACCAACCAGTTCATCAGGATTTGTCTCCAGATCAGGGCAGACTTATGATGCTTCCTTAAGCCCCATGAATGCATTAGTTGAAAGCTGTGTGAAATTTTCTGAAGCAAGTGCCTCTGTGTCTCCTGGAGATGATGGGATGAACTTACTTGCTACTGTGGCTGCAGGGGAAATGTCCATATCTGATAATGTTTCACCACTGGCTTCACCTGAGAGGAAGTCTCCTGCAGCCGATGAATCAGGCTCTGGCAATGATTGCAAGTCAAAACACTCTAGTGGAGTTGCTGGTCGCACTCCTGCACAATCTGATGGGGCAGCTACTGGAGAGCATCGTTTGGAGACTGTTGACCCAAATCAATTCAAGAATGATCCAAGGCACCCTATTACAACTGTATCATGTGATGCTTCTGGAGATGGTGAAGCCATGTCATCCAGTTGTGTAGAAAAAACTGGTAATGACAGAAATCTAATGAATTTCTCCCCTACAGATTTGTTTGCAGAATGCTGAAGGTCCAAGTTTTCAGCCTGAAACCAAAGAGGATGCTTCTGAAACTACTTTTCCAGCTAAAAAGGAGACTGATGTGGAGCCTGGAGGAGCAAACCATTTTCATGACCAGAGGGATGTGAGAAGTCAATGGGCTAAGAGCAGCAGATGTTCAGATGCTAGAATTGAAATCAAGGACTTCCTCTTTTGATGAAGATCAGAAGGTTGATCATGTGGATAAGGGAATTACAGAGAATGAGAAAACATTGGTTTCAAAAGAAGTTCCTGCAGGTGTAAAGATTGAAAGGGAAGGAGGTGAAAAGTCATCTGATTTGTCATCAGATGTTGGTAACGAGAACCAGATTATTACAGGGAAAGTAACAGGCACTGGCGTATCATTACAAAAGCCCTCTCCAGTTGGTGAAAACTGTGAGTCCATAGATTTGAAAAAGGAGGATGTTACGGTACCTTCTGCTTTTGGTAATGCTTTGATGGTATCCAGGGATGAAAATTCCAATGACATGAAGTTAGTTGAGGTTGAGCCTGATAAAAAACGAATGGATCTGGAATCAGCAGTTTCAACTGGTATTAATGAATGTGTTGAAGAGAATTTGGGCAGAAAAGAGGTTCTCGGTCACCATTCTTGCATAGCAGGTCATCCAGAATTACTGACAATTCCTGGGCAAGAGAATGAAGTTCCCAAAACATCGGAGTGTAACTTGGATCGAATTGAATCTAAGGCTGCAGTAGAGCGGCATGCATCCAGTGTTCCATCCCTTGCAGATTCTGGGACTGATGCTGCAGTGAAACTGGACTTCGATTTAAATGAGGGCTTTCCTGCTGATGATGTGAGCCAAGGGGAGATTATTAAACAGGAAGAATTGATTACTTCGTCTGCTGTTCATGTTCCTTGTGCACTGCCTTTTCCCATTTCATCCATGTCTGGGAGCTTCTATGCTTCAATTACCATGGCATCTGCTGCCAAGGGGCCTGTTATTCCACCCGAAAACCCATTGCGTATTAAGGGGGAACTTGGATGGAAAGGGTCAGCAGCTACAAGTGCATTCCGACCCGCTGAACCTAGGAAAAATGCAGAGGTACCATCAAATACTAGTGATATTCCTTCTGTTGATGCCACTTCAATCAAACAAGGCCGCCCTCCGTTAGATTTTGACTTAAATGTGCCAGATGAAAGAAGTTTTGAGGATGTAGCTTCTCGTGCTTCTTTAGAATCTGGGCCACATGATCGTAACTCGATGGGCCTCGATCTTGATTTGAACAGAGTTGATGACACTCCTGAATCTGGGTCTTTCTCTATGAGCAAACTGGATATTACTTTACCAAGTAAGCCTTCGTTGTCTGGTGGGTTATCTAATGGTGGAAGTATTTCAAGAGATTTTGATTTAAATAATGGACCATGTCTTGATGAAGTGGGCACTGAAGTCCCAGCACGTAGTCAGCAGATGAAAAGTACTGTATCATTTCCATCTGTTGTTCATGGTGCAAGAACAAATAATCCTGAATTTGGAAATTATTCATGGTTTCCTCCGGGCAGTTCTTATTCTGCAATTACTGTCCCACCTCTTCTGCCTGGCAGAGGGGAGCAGAGTTATGTTACTGGTGCTGGGGCACAGCGTATCATGGTTCCTACAGGTAGCACACCATTTGGTACTGAAATCTACAGGGGGCCAGTACTTTCATCCTCTCCTGCTGTTGCCTATCCACCTACTACACCATTTCCATATCCAGGATTTCCATTTGAAACCAATTTCCCATTATCATCAAACTCCTTTTCTGGCTGTACAACAGCATTTATGGATTCGTCAACGGTGGGCGGACTTTGCTTTCCTGCCATGCCCTCACAGCCAGTTGGGCCAGGTGGGGTTGTCTCATCATCCACATATCCCCGTCCCTATGTTATGAGTCTTCCGGGCGGTACAAGTAACGTGATTCCTGACAGCAGAAAATGGGGAAGTCAAAGTCTGGATCTTAATTCAGGCCCTGGTACTACAGATACAGAGCGAAGAGATGATAGATTGCCTTCAGGATTGAGGCAAATGCCTGTTCCCAATTCACAAGCCTTGATGGAGGAACACATGAAGATGTTTCAGGCGGCAGGTGTATTGAGGAGAAAGGAACCTGATGGTGGTTGGGATGGAGCTGATAGATTCAGCTACAAACAACCCTCATGGCAGTAGGATCATGGCTCTTCAAACTTCAAAGCAAAGCGATTAAGAGGAGAGGCCCTTGTAATCCCGCCGATCATCTCAAGCCTTTTAATGTATGTTTGAACTCCTTGATTCCAAACATATTTCGATAGCTTGTCTTTTTGAGCTGAAATATTAGTTTGATAGCATTGCCTCATGTCAAATCTTTACTAGTGGGTTAATGCCATGCCTATGATGATCATTTGGGATCTTATTAGTTTTAGGTTTATTTAAATATTATGGGGAAATGCGGTACTTATCTTATATTCATGTTCTTTGCGAGCCCAACTATTTCTCTCGCTCCATGGATTTGCTGTGCACTAAGCATTTGTTTAAATGGGCAATCATCTTGTATGTTGGAATCTTCTCTTTACTCTGCTATCTAGACATATTCTTCAAATATCTGTATGTTTTTACTGGCTTTATGTTTTTGCCTTGAAGTTTCCTTTTTAATCTTCTGAAGTTTAAACCTTGGGTATTGTATTGAAGCTGTTAATGTTCTGGCTACTATGCAGCTTTTTGTGGACAATGTCATACTGGGGATTTTGAGTGTTGAGCCATGAAAAATGAGGAGAGATGCTCACGGTTGCTGCAGAAATGCGTCTTCATTTCCGACTTCATTAAGCGGTCAGGGCCTCTGATGCAGTTTTTTCTTTGAATATGCTCCCACAGATAGTCCCTTGCAGATAAGATTTTCTTGTGTAGATATCTAACCGAAACAGCAGTGTGATAATCCCGCCTAGAATCAGAAATTGGTATCAAGTGTTTGACTGTGACCGTTCTGAAACAGCAGAGCCCAATCCATTCTCGAACATTTGGAAGGAGGAGAGGATTGGATGTATGAACTGGCCAGGCTTGAGGCCAGTTTGTCTTCTTTAAATCATTTTTTTTCCAGCTCTTGTTACGTATATAGTTGTTGCTGTAGTCTTGCGAATTTTGTCACTTGTCAAAATTCTGGTTATTTATATATGCACAGGTTAGCCAGCCACAATGGCCGATGTGTCACTTCTCTCGTTTTTTGGACGTGCACTTCTACTTCTACTTCTCTCTCATTGTTATGGCTGTGCACTATCATCTCTTTTTTTTTTTTTAATTATAAACTGGAATTGGTGTGTAGAGTACCTTGAACTCCTTTGGTGGATTAACAAAACATTTCTAGCAACACGTTCGTCTCGTGGGCCATTTTTATTTTTTAACGTTTATTGTATGATTTATCTCCATGCGATAACTTGGTTTATCTCTATCTGTTGCTCTTATATATTATGGTTGACATTATTCGCCATCCGTCCGGCCAAAGAGTTTCTCTTTCGCTCTAATTACAATATTCTTTTATCCCAGATGTTGAGTGTTGCTTAAGAGAAAAATAGACAAGTAATAATTTTAAGATGTGGGCAGGGATAGTTGCATGTTGTTTGTTATAGTTATTTAACATGTATCAGTATCTAATTTTCTGGGTTATTACTGTGTGTGTCCTTTTCTTTTTAAAATTTATTATAACGTGAAAATTTGTAACATTTTTCAGCAAGAAAAAGATGGTGCGTGATTCACCTGAGCCATTATAACTAACTAAGGCGATGGGCGCTTTTGAGTTCTGACTACATCTCTGCCCTCCCCACTAACACTATCTCTGACAAGGCACTGCCTAAAAATTTATAAGATATTGAATAAGATTGTATGGTGGTGGCCCCATTTTTCATGAACAAGAAAACAAAAGGCCCTGCAAAGTGCAAACCGTTCCCCACGTTGTCTGCAACAATTTCAATCATATTATTATTATATCAGGCTTCTGACAGGTTTGTTGTTTGTAAATTGAAATGGTTGCAGTTGCATCGATTCCTCACCGCGATCATGCATGCAATTATCACCAACAAAATACGTAAAGAAGGGTCAAAGCATAAAGCTGTAGATTGCTCGTTGGTCATTTCCTCCACCCTTAGGCACTGGGCAGGCGAGAGAGTGGGCTTGAAGAAGTCTTACGCCTTAAAAAACCACAACTATAATCAATCACCAACATTGCCTAAATAATTTTTTGGAATTTGTTGGACTGCATAGAGTGCAAAAGGGTTGGGATTGCGCCGTGAAGTCAGGGTATATATCTAGGACTGGTCCACCACCTCAATAAAGCTCACATGCAATGCTTAATTCTTCTTTGCCATGTGTCATATTCCATGGTGCAAGTAGCTTCAAAGCACAAAAAAAAAAGTACTTGGTTGTCTAGGTTCTTTACTTCGTGGCCCTTCTTGATCACTAGTATTATATATCTATCACCGATATTTAAAGATTTACTTATTCGAATGACTACAATGAAGAAAATGTCGAATGATTTTTATATTTTGAAGACATTAGATGCAATATTTTTCATTTGATATTTTCTTTAGCTAATATTAGGAGGATTAGTTGAAGAACTTTAAAGGAGGCATGACAAGATTATTGTTAAACACAAACGGAACATATAAAAAAGATAAGTGTTTTTATTTTGTTTTCGGTTTTTTTTTTTCAGAAATAATTATAAAATTAACACCTGTAATTTCCATTAACTTTCATATTTTCAAAGATTTAGGAATCAGTGAAAACAAGGAAAAATTTGTTTTCAGTATTTCATGTAGAAATCTTTATAAAAAAAAAAGAAATTGAGTGAAATAATGTGACAATTTTATAATTATTTTTAAAAACAAGAAATAAAAATAGGCAAACAAAAACAAAGCAAACAGGTCATAAATGTTCCATCAAGACATTTTAGTTGGTCAAGTTGCAAGACATGAGTTGTGAGTGCTCAAGTTCAAACTCTCCTAATTTTCTATTTGCTTCACCGGTCTCCTCCTCCTCTCAGGTAAAGGTCACTATACTATTAGCCTCTCCTCGGAAAAAAAAGATAAAGATTAAAAACATAAATAGTAATTATTTAAAATCATTATGACCAATGTCCTAAATCATATTAATAAGTGTCCTAAAAATACTAATTAAGAAGTATTTAATACCATATATCAAAGATCTTTAATAACATTCAATATCTCAGGACCACTAGTTAGCGTTTGCTTTAAATATTTCATCTTTCATTAGTATATCTTTCATTTTTTTATCCTATATGCACTTGCAATAAATTCTCCTATGATTTTTTCTAACATACGCAACTTTGTATATATTAAGGAATTTTAAAATAAAAATGTGATATTGAAAAGAGTATCTTTTAAATTTTCAAGTTGTTGAATCACGATTTTCAACACAACATTTCTTTTCTTGATTCCTTAACTGCGTACAAAATTGTACAAGTTAAAAAATCGATTCTCTTAATAACATATGAGTTTAATTGGTATACATTATAGGTATAAAGATTTTTATACCATCAACCAATCGGGAATTAAGGTATAAATGACTTTCGTGGTTAGGATAAAAGTCAATTTTTTAATGAGATGTCGATTTCTGATTGATTGACAGTATAAAAAATCTTTGCACTTCTTTACACCGTGACATATCAATTAAACCATAACGTATCCCTATGTTTTAAGATGGAAGTTACAGATACGCAAACCTCTCATATCTCCAAATTTATCACCATTTATTATTTGGATTTTCAGGGTTCTGTCACTTTAAAGTTTAAACCCCACCACTCCCTCTCCCTTGTCTCTCTCATGTGTATGGGAGGATGTTGGAGAAGACCATGAAGCATTCTAGTGCACTTTTTCAGGACAAGTTTCAAAATCATAGCAGTGGCAAAAAGAGAGATGCATGAAGGTAGGGACCAGTGTGGTTCCTTTTGTTTTAACCTCTTTGTGTATAGCCTCAATTTTCAGCTTCTACTTTCTCAATTCTCCAAACCCTTTGACTCTTGTGCTCAATCAAGGCCCTCAGATCCTGGAAAACCGCTCACAAAAGCAAGAACAGCAACATGTACAAACAACAAAGGTTTCATCATCCAAACCACATAAGGGTAAGTTCCAAAGAGATCATAGTCATATACTCATACCCCATCATCATCCTTTATGCTTATTTGATTTCCCAGTTCTGAATTTTCCTTTGTTGGATTTCGTTGTGCACGGGTCAGTACATCTTGTACTCATATCTATATACAATTTTGCTTATAAAAAAAAACAATTTGTATATTAATTTGGTTCTTTTTTGTTTTTCTGAAGAGAAAACATGTGACTTGTTTAAGGGTCATTGGGTTCCATCATTAGGAGGTTCATCATCCTATTACACCAATTCAAGCTGCACCACAATCCCTGATAGCAAGAACTGTTTCAAACAAGGAAGAAAGGACACTGATTTTCTCAATTGGAAATGGAAGCCTGATGGATGTGAACTTCCGAGGTTCGACCCCAGAACCTTCCTCAACATGGTTCGTGGCAAGAAAATGGCATTCATTGGTGACTCTGGCTAGAAACCACATGGATTCTCTTCTATGCCTCTTATCACAGGTTAGTATATATATGAACTCAATTTTCTATGTTTTCATCCAACCATTTTAATTCAAGTGCATAGTACTCTTATTACACGTTGCACATACACACATAGCACAAAGTTTTGGCCTAACTGGGGTTGAAATACTTTGCTTAAACATGAGTGGAATGTGATTCTTGTAACTGAAAATAGAAGGGGAAGAGGAAAAGGTGTAAAAAAGAAAAAAAAGGAAAAATATCACGTCACCTCATTAAACACTTAAAAATACATATCATTATTTTTAATCATTAAAAAAATAAATCATCTTTTAATCATTAAGGTTTAAAAAAATGGTGAGGTGGTGGTTGACCAGTGATGGACGGCAACTGAGGCGGGTTTGGCCGGTGGTAGATGGTGGCTCAGGTGGCGGACGATGTTGGTGACGGGTGGCTGGTGATGGCCACGGATCGATATTTGATGAGGAGTGATGTCAATAGTGGTATTAGAAAAATTATAGCGAGACACCACCGAAAGGTAAAAGCTAAAATGGAATGCTATACCGTATATACCATATTTAATGCAATTTGTTGATTTTTTTTTTTTTTTGACTCATGCAATTTGTTGATATGAAAAGAAAAATACAAAAAACATTAAAAGCACTCTCTTCAAATGGGACGTTGCTAGAGAATATTGTGGGGGCAGAAATAATAATGTGAGATTAACTCTATATTTTAGTTGGTGATTTGTTGTCAAACGATTGTTGAATATATTTAATAAGTTTAGTTTTGATACACCGTGGATTTTTATTTTTTTAAGATAAGATGATTCTATATCACCATAATTTATTATAAAAAGAAGAAAAACAAAAGAAAATAAAATCATGGGACATAAACCAAAACTCATGCAATGATTGATGATTTATGATGATTTGTAATTGATTTGATAAAATCAAATTAAACTTATTAAATATAATCAACAATAATTTTGATAGATTGTTTATTATATTTAATAAGTTTAATTTTGATTTACTGTCATTCAAGTACAAATCATCTTATGTGTGACTTTTAAAATAATTATGATAAGAGTTAAAAAAAATTGATGTAATAATTTATAATCATTTGATGATTTAAAAAAAAAAACTTTACACTTATATTACATTTAATCAACAATCATTTTGATGCACCGTCAAAATGATTGTTGATTATATTTAATAAGTTTAATTTTGATTCACCGTCTATCAATTACAAATCATCACAAATCATATTATGTGTGTCTTTTAAAATAATTATGATAAGAGTTAAAAAAAATGATGTAATAATTTATAATCGTTTGATAACGTAAACAAAAGTTTACACTTATATTACATACTATTTATATTCATATTTAATTGAGTTCAATTTTTTTTTGAAGTTTAGAACAATCGGATTGTCAATGGTCAACAAATGCTAAAAAACAACTATATCTTTCTAATTGCATATTTTTATGATAATGATTATTCGAGATTTTTACTATATAGATACTTCATTAAATAATTCGATATAATGCATAGTTCTTCTTGAATTCTTAAAATATTTTATATTTTCACTTTTCATTTAATCTATGTTTTATTTGCTTAGCCAATTCTTCACAGCACTTCTTACGAAATTCCATAAAGTATTTCTTTTAATGAAATGCCATAATATTTTAAGAGATGATTCACATATTCAAAATCATATATCAGTTTATATAATATCCCGACACATTACTATTGTTATATTTTACTACGTATAAATAACACCCCAGTACAAAACTCGTTAGGATGAGAAGGTCTGAACCATGTAGGCGAAACAAGGGACGTTTCTATATGAAAAGCTGAATGAGATTAACGTACTGTTCGGAGGGGAGGGATTTTACCTGTGTTTAGCAAAATATCCTAACTTGTTTATTTTGAAATAAATAATGATATACAAGAGTGTAAAAATAAATTTATTTTAAAATCACTCGCTTTCCTCCCTTGTGAATAGTATCATTTCTAATCTCTTCCCTCTTTTGAATCAAATACAATAGCTAATTAAAATCACTCTCCTCTCCTCACGCCCTGAGTATCATTTGGTACAAGAATGGTGTTTGGAATTGGGTGGCCAAAGCGGACCTCATTTTGGGCCATATGGGAGGCTGAAGCGTGATCCTCGCTTTGGGCTGTCCTCCCAAGTTGGCCAACAGGCCCAAGTCACGAATTCCATGGCCTGGTCCAGTTCCAAAACAATAATCATTCTATCATGTCATAGAATTGCAATTCGGGTCTTCAATATGAAACTCAAATGATTGTAAGGACTGATTTAGTTTATGGTAATGAGCTCATTATGAATGCTTTTGATTCAAACGTTAATAGTAATAGCTTCTATATATGCTCCATGAAAGTCAACATTTAACTGATTTAATGCAATATTAGTGATTAACACGATTAAGCCACTCAAAAGTATGCAATAATATATCCTTAACCATACACAATTTTATGTTCAAAGATTTTGACTAATTGAGCAGCTATTATTTTGTAGTTTATATTTTTATGTTACAATTTTATTTGAAAATTGGCAGGAGGAAATTCCAAAGGATATTTATAAGGACTCAGAAGATAGGTACAGAAAATGGTATTTTCCAAACAATGACTTCACTCTCATGATGGTTTGGAGCAGGTTCCTTATAGTAGCTGAGGAAAGAATGGTAAACGGTTCAGGTTCAAGCATTTTTGACATGCAACTAGATAAGATAGACAATGATTGGGGTAAAGAACTCCCTGACTTAGACTATGCAATAATCTCAGATGGACATTGGTTTTTCAGAGTAATGTACCTTTATGAAGAAGGCAAACTAATAGGGTGTGTGTATTGCCATCAACCAAATGTCACAGACTACAACATAGACTTCCCTTTCAGAATGGCATTTCGTGCTGCATTCAGACACATGAATGAATGCAAGAAATGTACAAGGACAGTGATGGTGTTAAGGACTTTTGCACCAGCTCACTTTGAAAATGGGGTGTGGAACACAGGAGGGTATTGTAATAGGACAAGTCCTAAGAGTGAAGGTGAGGTTGATTTTGGGGGCTTTGATTGGCAACTGAGGAATGTTCAGATGGAAGAGTTTGAGAGAGCAAGGAATGATGGGAAGAAAAAGGGGCAGAGGTTTGATGTTGTGGATGTGACTAGGGCTATGTTGATGAGGCCAGATGGGCACCCTGGGGAGCATTGGGGTAACAAGTGGATGAAGGGTTATAATGATTGTACTCATTGGTGTTTGCCAGGTCCTGTTGATATGTGGACTGAGTTATTGCTTGCTGTTCTCAAGAGGGAGGCTAAGATGAGTTCTGGATTTCAGGCTCTAACCATACATTAACTCATAAACATATAACTGCATACATTCATATATAATTAGTGAAGAACAACAAAGTCCTTAACCACATACATTCTTTTTTGTTACTATATCAAAATAACAATAATAATACCCTTTTTTATCTTAATGCTCTGGCTGTCCAATATTATATATGTGTGTGGTATGTGGAAAAATATCTATTGGGAGAGGTCAATCCCTTAAATAGTGTTGGGAGAAACACACACTCTGCAATTGAGAGAATGAAAGGCATAAGATAGAAAGCAGAAACAGAAACGCAGAGAGAGTGAGAGTGGTGAATGAGTGTTATTTGATCAATGTGTGTATATTTCATCTCAGTCTTCATTTACACATATGCACTTTTTTTTATAGTGCTTGTACATCACATTGTAACTACGAAAACTGAATTAGTTACAAACTAACTAACTAACTGTTACTAACACTCTAAATGACTAACAAACTATGCTTTGGATTAACCACAACACTCCCCTTTAATCCAAACATTCATATGATACAACTCCCAACTCACTTCTGAGTTTTACAAATCTATCAGGCCTAATTGCCTTAGTCAATATGTCAACCAACTGTGTTTCTGTTGAGCAGTATGCTACCTCGAGCTTTCCATTGTTCACTTGTTCCCTAAGGAAGTGAAATCTAGTCTCAATATGCTTACTTCTTCCATGAGAGACTGGATTTCTAGCTAAATTGATAGCTGACTTGTTATCAATTAACAGTTTGATAGGTTTCTCCACTTTAATCTTTAGTTCATTAAACAATGAATCTAACCAGATAGCTTGGCAAGCAGCATATGAGCCAGCTATGTACTCAGCCTCACACGAAGACAAGGCCACCACAGGCTGTTTCTTAGAGCACCAAGAGATTGGAGCACCAAGGAATTTGAATAAGTATCCTGTTGTACTCCTTCTATCCACCCTATCTCCACACCAATCTGAATCCGAATATCCTAACAAATCAACCATTTGATGAGCTGACTTGCCAGGAAATAGCACACCAAACCTCATAGTTCCTTTCACATATCTCAGAATTCTCTTGGCAGCTAGCATATGAGACTTCTTTGGTTGGTTCATGAACCTGCTGATGTGACCAACTGAGAAGCACAAGTCGGGTCTGCTATTACAAAGATACCTCAAGGAGCCAACTAATTGCTTAAACACAGTTGCGTATACTCCTTCTTCTGTTTCAGTTGCTTCCAGCTTTAGATTTTCCTATGCAGGTGTTGTTGCAGAGTTACAATCTGTCATTTTGAATCTCTCAAGTACCTCAGCAGCATATTTTTGTTGGTGCAGCACAATTCCTTTTGGAGTAGTGGCAAACTCCATTCCAAGGAAATAGGACAGCTTTCCTAGGTCTGTCATCTCAAATTCAGCCATCATTAGTGCCTTGAAACACTCAATTTTTGTGGAGTCATTTCCAGTCACAAGGAGGTCATCAACATATAGACAAATGATCAGCAGGCTTGCCTTTTTCTTTACTTTCACATACACACCATACTCAACTGAGCATTTAGAAAACTCATGCTGAAGTAGGAATGTATCTATTCTTTTATTCCAGGCCCAAGGGGCTTGTTTAAGGCCATAGATGGCCTTGTTCAGCTTGTAAATCATGTCTTCTTTCCCTTTAATCTCAAAACCTGGTGGCTGAGTTACATACACTGTTTCTTCAAGTGGTCCATTTAGGAATGCTGATTTCACATCCATATGGCATAGAGACCATCCATTGTTGCTTGCCAAGGCCACTACTAGCCTTATAGTTTCTACCCTTGCCACTGGTGCAAAGACTTCTGAGTAGTCAACTCCATGCTTCTGCAGAAAACCTCTAGCAACCAATCTTGCCTTGTGCTTAGCAATAGAGCCATCAGGATTCAATTTCAGTTTGAAAATCCATTTCACATCAATTGACCTTTTATCTATTGGCATGTCAACCAATTCCCACGTATGATTCCTCTCAATGGCATTAAGTTCATCAATCATTGCTGCTTTCCAGTTCGGTTCAATCATGGCTTCCTCATAGCTCACTGACTCTGCATCTGCCAGAAGAACAAAGTGAACTAATTCACCTTCAGATGTTACTGCACTGTCAGGTAACATATCAAAATCATCAAATCTGCCTGGCCTTTGTCTTTGTCTCTGTGGCCTTGTTACATGAGATGCTTCAGTGATCAATTCCTGCTCATCCACTACAGATTCTTCCTCAATTAATACTGGAATCACAGGATTGAAGCTACCTTTTTGCTCATTCCAATCCCATGACTCAGTTTCATCAACATACACATCTCTACTAACTTCAATTTTCTGTTTCAGTGGATCATACAGTCTATATGCACCAATAATGTGATATCCTACTAAGATCATTGGCTTACTTTTATCTTGCAACTTTTTCCTTCTAGCATCAGGCACATGCTTGAAATTAAACATAAAGAGCCAAATATTTTTAAGTGACTTACCATAGGTTTCCTGCCAGACCAGCATTCTTCAGGAACCTTCTGCTTGAGTCTCTTAGTAGGACACCTGTTCAACAAATAGGCTCTTTGTGGTGATTGCTTCACCCCAAAAAGAATGTGGTAGCTTCTTCTGTTTCATCATGCTTCTGGCCATGTTCAACACGATTCTGTTCCTCCTCTCGGCCAAGCCATTATCTTTGAGGAGCATAGGGGTTGTCACCTCATGTTGGATACCACACTTGTTCAAGGAAGTCCTCAAACTCTTTTGATGTGTACTCACCTCCACCATCTGTCCTTAGCACCTTGATCACCTTGCCACTTTGCCTTTCAGTGAGAGCTTTGAATTTCTGGAAGACCTTAAACACCTCACTTTTGTTCTTTATCAAGTAGAGCCATTGCATTTCTCTGAATTCATCAACAAAGGTCACAAAATACTTATTTCCACCTAATGAGGGGACCTCAAGAGGACCACAAACATCTGAGTGAATCACATTCAACACATCAGTTGCTCTCATAGGTAGATATGTAGCAAAAGTATTTCTGGACTGTTTTCCAGCAAAGCAAACCTCACATACTTTTTCAGGTATAACTATTTTTGGAAGTCCTGTCACCATCTCATCTGCAACTAATTGTTTTAGACTTCTAAAGTTTAAGTGACCAAACCTCAAGTGCCAAAGCCAGCTTTCTTGGTTTGTCATAGTTGCCTGAAAACACTGCATCTCAACTGTGTTGATGTTGGCTTGGAAGGTTCTGCTTTTGGAGAGGGGAGACCTTAGTACCAATCTCTGATTTGGATCATATAATTCCAATGAATCATGCTGCATTGTGACTGAGAATCCTTTCTCAACTAGCTGCCCAACACTCATCAGGTTGCATTTCATCCCAGGAACAAACAACACACTTTCATTGAGTGTTGTCTTGCCATCTTTTCTTGTAATCACAATGTTACCAACACCTTCTGCTGCAAGTGTTCTCCTATCTGCAAGCCTGACCTTTGCCTTTCTGCTGGAATCAAAGTCCGTCAACCATTCCCTGTGGCCAGTCATGTGGTTCGAGCACCCTGTATCAAGGTACCAAGCTTCACTGTGAGGATTCACATCATTGGTTGCCACCAATAGAACCTGATCTTCCTCTGAATCCTCATCCTGAGCCACATTGGCATCTTCTTCACTATCTTTGAACTGCTTCCCTTTTCCTTTGCCATGCCAACATTCTGATGCAAAGTGTCCCCACTTCTCACAATTGAAACATTGGACTTTCCTTCTATCTTGGACTTTCTTGCCATCTCTACCTCTGCTAGAACCTCCTCTCCCATTCCTGTTAGGAAAATCAGCTTTATCACCATTCTTGGAATGATCTTGGTTTGAAGACCATCCTTCTTTACTTGGCCTGCCACCATTTCTTTTGCCTTTCTTCCATTTCCCTATATCTGCTTCCCATTTCTTGGAGACTTGAGCTTGCAGTGGTTGCTCTACTGCTGCCCTGCCAGCACTTCTTTCATTCAATTTCAGCTCATGAGCCTCCAAGGAGTTCTGCAGTTCCTCGAGTTTCATGTCCTCCACATCTTTGGCTTCTTCAATTGCAACCACTATATGGTCAAATTTCACAGAGAGTGACCTTAAAACCTTCTCAACCATCTGCTGATCTGTGATAGTCTCCCCACAGGTTCTCATTGAGACACCCCGTTGTGCCCCATTGTATTATTACATTAAAACCTTATTATTCATTTACTTAATCGCGTGCTTATCGTTGAAAATACGTAAAAATTTAAAACTTATTTAATAATCATATAACTTCTACAAATATAAAACACACCAAAACTATATTACATAAATACACACATGTTTATTTATTACATTACCAAAATACTGTTGAGGGTACCCTCTCAGTAGGATCCCTCACAGGCATAAACTGCACTACAGACATACTTAGCGGAAATATAAATACTCCTTAGACACACTGGCCATAATGTCCATACTCTAATCGCCATGGATCACAGCTCGACCTCCAGCATCTGGTTCATACGGAGTTCCATCTAACTCCTCAGCAATTGGTTCCTCCATCGGGTCTTCTTGTACGATCACATCAGAAATAAAATACAACACACAAAGATATAGGGAATAAGAAACAGTTCTATCATCAAAAAGCGGAAAAGAGTAATAGTAAATTATACAGTAATTGTCACAGACACGCATCACTCAAAATCAACAATCATCCTCAATTCACTATATCATCCTCTACCCTCAACTCATGTAGTCTAAACACTTATATTATCATAACTGTCTCTATTCCTTTCACATTCGTTAGTAGTCCATGGCAGTCTGATGCAAAGAACTCAGCATAGTACACTTCTATCTTTTGATAGGATAAGACTCAACATAGCGCCCTTCTATCTTTCGATAGGATAAAACTTATCATAGTGCCCTTCTATCTTTCGATAGGATAAAACTCATCATAGTGCCCTTCTATCTTTCGATAGGATACATCAGATCTACGCGTCATGGACTGAAAAAGTATTTGCATCAAAGCCTCTATATGAATCTCACTATCTCAAATCAATAACAACCTTGTACCTCAAACTCCCATCATAACCTCAACTCGCATTCTATGTCACATCTCATCCATTAGATAACTTACTTAAGCTAGGAACCTCTAAGTCAATTCATTCTCTCACCCAAACAATCATCTCCCGAACAACATATATCCTTACTTAAACTCAACTAGGCATAGTATTAAAAACCAGGCAGATCATGCATCACACAATATCAGGAAATATTCAGATACCTCAATATCATAATAAGCAATTTATCACAACCAATGTATAATAATCAAATCAAATAAATAACAAAGTCAGACTCTGTCATGGCTTTGGTAGTGATAGCCATCACGACCGTGGATCGACAACAAAGACAAGAATCCTACAACACGAGGCACTGTCACGGCCTGGCCATGACAACCATCACGGCCGTGACAGACAATAAACATCCTCACAATCATAATTATTCAAACACCGAAACAATACGTCACATGCAGATGGAATACCTCAACCAGCGTATCACAAACAGTCAAAAGTAAATAATTCAAACATCCTCGAATACTTAAAATCAACTTAATGTCGATAAACCTACAATCCCCGAATCACATTGGTTTTACAGAAAAGGTTTCCAATGGGATTTTGGTCTTGTCGATTACTCGACTACTAGTAGGGTTTAGGTCGCCCTACACAATTATCATATAATCTACTACTTATCGATTCTGACGATAGGTTGATTCTTTTCCCCACCCGAGTTTGCACCGGAAACACGTACACGACGATTCTCGTTATTCATCCACGAGTTAACACAACCACCTTCATTCAAACAACATAACTATAATTAATCAACTAACAACCATCTATGACACTTTAGGGCTAGGTTCGACCAAGACTTAGAAAATAGGTTTAGGATTATCTTCTCAATGCCATCTTTTGGATCCTAATTACTAGAGTCTTAACTAACATAAATTACTTATTACAAGACTAAAATTTGAAACAAAATCCTCTAACCTTTAGGGTTAGGGTTTCGGCCCATATTAGGAATTTAAGCTAGGGATTTTTGTTGGACCTAAGCTCTTGGATTTAAGCTATACATGTATTATAGAACTTGAGTCAAGTAATAACATTCAAAACAAACAACAAAACACCAAACCCATTTTCCTACCTAGGTTCGGCCATTAATGGTTAATAGGGAAGGAAAATGATTTTGATCACATTCTCTTGGATAAATAAAGGAGGGATCATAACTAGATCATAGAAATTGGTTTCACATTTTTATGATTTTTCTACAATTTTCTAGAATTATTTGAAGTTCTAGATCTAGGAATGGAAAAATATGATTCATGGCATAAACATGAGAAATACATGAATATGAAAGATTATATGATCAAGGAGATGAGATTTTACCTCTTGAAGATTGAAGAAATGAAGAAAATGATCAACCTTCACTATGTTGAAAACTGGACAGCTTGAGGGTGTGATGGTATTGTGAGTGTATCTCACAATATACTCATCAAAAAATCATGAACTCTGGCTTTATAGAAAGATAATAAGAAAAGGAACAACTTTGGGGTTGAAGATTTACTTTGGTTCGGATCATAACAGGGGTGAAATGGGACTTATTTCTGCTGTTTCGTGGGTTGCTGAGAATTCTGGGCAGTTTCGGTATTTTGATCCTATCTCCCAATCCACTTATCCGTTTTTTATGATCTTTAGCTTGATGGAAATAAACGAGAAAGAGGAACAACTTTTATGTTGAGTGTTTTCTGAGTTTCAAAAAGGAAGAGGGTCATATGTTTGGTGGGAATTCGGTGTTCTTAGGGTTTTGTAACTTAGTTGGCGAGGAAGATGAAGAGAATGAAGAAGATGAGTGAAATGGTGAGGGAGGCCACGGTTTGGAGGGTATTTATAGGAGTAATCTTATGCCTTGTTTGGTTAAAAGGAATTGGTTTAATGGGTTTTGTGATTATTAAATTAATATAAGCTTAACCATAGTTAATAATTAACTTAACTAGGGTTACTTTGCTTAACTATGGTTATTAAATGTGTGGCTCACATTTGATGGAGGTGTGGCTGATTTTGGGCCACACAAAGTGACTCACTAATGAGTCACCGATCTTATCCGATAGCGGTTCCCGGAAATTCCGTATGCGGCAAGTCGTTTCCGATTTCGGATTTTGAGAGGAAAATAATGAAACGAAAGCAAAATGAAATAGGTAAGATTTATTGGAGGTGGATGCACGAAATTGGAGAGATGTGGGAGGTTTTCAACCACGTAAAATGAGTGGTTAAGAGTGCGTAGATGCGTCTTGTTAATACCAGCAAAAGCTTGGGGGTATTTTGGTCTTTTTACCTAAATGTCATGATTACATGCATTTAATGCTCATAAATGCTTGGTGACTCATCCTCCATGAGTCATCATATATGACTCGTTCTCCCGATCTCTTGACGGGTCTCTGCACTTCCCTTCTTGACTCCGTCGGTTTCCCGAATAGGGTTTTACGCTTGCGTAAAAGCGTAATATTTCGTTTTCGACTGAAAATTTTCAAACTAACCAAACTCATTGAAAATATGATTTAAATATAAACCATTTCGTTCACGAGTCAAAATTAGGTTTTCTGCTCAGTAAAATTATACTGTCAATGAAAACGCAGACCGGGTTCCGTCTGAATTTTCAACCCAAATTTTTATCGTAAGCTTCTACCCTAAGATAGAGTATGAATATGATTTTTATTTCATAAAAATCAATCTCCATGAACTCGGATAAAAATATAAATAAATACATTTATCTAGGATTAATACAAATGAAAATATTTTTACTGAAAAGAATAAAATCGGAAAATAAAAAGTAGGGTGTTACATTACTACCCCTCTTAGAAAAAAATTCCGTCCTCGGAATTTCTTAACTCAAAACTAGACATCATCTTGCAGTCGTATCTTAATCTAAAGATCCCACATTATATTTCTCATCGCTTTTTTTCCTACGTAACAGCGGTAACTTCATAACATAATTCATTCTTATATCATTCTATTTATCCTCGAACTTATCCATCACTGTATTCTATTCATTGTTCGTAACCTTTCCAACTTGATCTAACATCCTTAAAGGACATAATCAAAACTTAATCCCTTCCTCTTCTTACTACTGATCCACTAAAGAATCTTATTTCAACATCTAACAGCCGTAATTAACACCACAATCAATACTACCCTAACTTCCTACTTCAAGTATCCAATCACAGTCTTAGTTCCTTAAAATGTATTTCACTATTCTAGATTATATCAAAATCACACCTTTCAAATATTTTTACTGAAAAGAATAAAATCGGAAAATAAAAAGTAGGGTGTTACATTACTACCCCTCTTAGAAAAAAATTCCGTCCTCGGAATTTCTTAACTCAAAACTAGACATCATCTTGCAATCGTATCTTAATCTAAAGATCCCACATTATATTTCTCATCGCTTTTTTTTCCTACGTAACAGCGGTAACTTCATAACATAATTCATTCTTATATCATTCTATTTATCCTCGAACTTATCCATCACTGTATTCTATTCATTGTTCGTAACCTTTCCAACTTGATCTAACATCCTTAAAGGACATAATCAAAACTTAATCCCTTCCTCTTCTTACTACTGATCCACTAAAGAATCTTATTTCAACATCTAACAGCCGTAATTAACACCACAATCAATACTACCCTAACTTCCTACTTCAAGTATCCAATCACAGTCTTAGTTCCTTAAAATGTATTTCACTATTCTAGATTATATCAAAATCACACCTTTCAAGTCTCCAAATAAGCATCTCAACATTTCGTAAAACAAAATCAAAAGAACAACACCTGTTAGGATTATCCAACTTAACAAATTTGAGTTTCTCTAGTAACCTCAATTTACATCGAAAATCATCTTTTCTGCTCATATTCAACTTAGGTGAAATTACTATATACACTTTCGTTTACTCCTGTAACACCCCGATTTTTGCTGTTTTGTAATATCGGTAATAAATATATAAAAATATATTTTTATCCGAGACTTAGAAAATGATTTTGGATAAACCAAGGTCATTTCCTTGTTATACTTATTTTCATAAGGTTACGGGGAAGTTTTTGGTTGAAAATTCAGACGGAAGCCGGTTTGCCGTTTTCTGTGTTTTCGCTGACAGTAAAAGTTTACTGCTCAGAAAACCAAATTTTAATTCGTGAACGAAAGACTTAAGTTTGGTATTTTATTTTCTACGATTCTGTATTGATAGAATTTTTTCAGAAAAAAATAAAATAATTTACGTTTTTCAGGCGGAACACGTAATCGGGTAGACGACGGAAGGGAAATTAGAGTTTCTAAGAGTGGATAGAGGGTTTATCTTAGGATTTTGAGATGATTCAATGGGATGAATCATATTTTTAAGTCTAGAAGGTTTTTCAGGGTTAAATAGAAAATTTGAAATTTACGGTTAAGTCCCGAACTTTTCGTAAATTACCCTTTTGTCCCTAAATTAGTTTTTTTCGTTTTTTCAAGTGGATTGGGCTAGAATCCTTGTTTCTAACCTTAAATGGTCGTGGCTTAGAAGCCCAAACTTTTCTAGTTCATAGTTGAGTCCATAAAGCCCATTTAAGTTTCTTATCCTAGGTTTAAAGGCTTAAATCTTCAAGTGGGCCCCACAACAAACAAGAAAATGAAACTAAGCCCAAATGTGTCAAGCCCAAATACATAAGCCCATGAGAGAAGATGACTTTCTCATTTGATGGATGAATCAAGATTTTTCTAGAATGTTCCACACTTTTTTACATCATTCTTGATTTTTCTTCAACAATCTTCTTCAACAATCTTCTTCAACAAATCTTCTTCAACAAGTTAGGTTTTCTCTAAAATATCTATGACACCAAATCAGCCAATTAAGTCAAAGATAAGCTAGCATTTAATGTGATTAAACTCATCATCATGACATTCTATTGTCTATTTGCAAACTAGTCCTTCAACTATTGGAATCTTTGCAATTTGGTCCTTGGAACTTAATTGCACTTTAATCCTTTTAACATGACAACTCATCTCATCTAGATCCTTCTTGAAATGTCGCCACTTACACTATAAATACCTTTTTCTCATTTTTCATTTAGTTCTTTGGTTACTTGTCTTCTAAAACTCTAAAGTTCTAAGTTCTTAGTTCTAAGTTTTTCAAAGCAAGTTCTTGGATTGTCTTCATCATTGATTATCAAGAGGTAAATCCTAATCTTTGTCTTAAATCATGTCTATGTTCTTTAGATAGTTTCTTGATTCAAGACTTATATCATGGTGGTTCATCATTTTCAAGTTTCAAACCCTAGAACTTTGAAAAATCATAATAAATCCTAGGAAAATCTAATGATGATGAAACTACTTTCTATCTTCTAGATATCATGTCTACTATCTAAATCCAAGAGCATGAAGCAATCAAAAATTTCTTTCTTGAAAACCTAGCCTTGGCCGAATCTATCAAAGTAGGTTTGGTAGAGTTTTTGTTCATGGTTTTCATTAATGATCTTGTTAATCAAGCTATTAGTATGTATGATTAATAAATCCAAGTTGGTTTATTAAACTAAGAACCCTAACCCTAAGATTATGTTGAGGCCGAATCTATGTATAAAAGAGTTAGAAAGTTTTGAGTTTCAACTTTAGTTGTTTAGTCACTAATCCATGATTTAGGTTAATCAAGGATCATTAATCTATGACTTAATCATGATTAGGAATTTTAAGGATTTTGAACCCTAAAAGTCAGCCCTTGGCGAAACCCTAACCCTAAAGGTTAGAGGATTTTGTTTCAAATTTTAGTCATGTAATAAGTAATCTATGTTAATTAAGACTCTAGTAATTAGGATCCAAAAGATGACATTAAGAAGATAATCCTAAACCTAATTCTAAGTCTTGGCCGAACCTAGCCCTAAAGTGTCATAGATGGGTGTTAGTTGATTAATTATAATTATGTTGTTTGGTTGAAGGTGATTGTGTTAACTCGTGGCGGGATAACGAGGATCGTTGTGTACGTGTTTTCGGTGCAAACTCAGGTGGGAGAAAGAACCATTCCATCGTCGGAATCGATAAGTAGTATATAATTTATAATAATGGTGTAGGCGACCTAAACCCTACTAGTGGTCGAGTAATCGACAATACCAAAATCGTATTGAAATCTTTTCCGTAAAACCAATGACGATTTGGGAATTGTGGGTTTATCGCCTTAGGTTGATTATTCATATTTGAGGATGTTTGAATTATTTACTTTTGATTGTTTGTGATACGCTGGTTGAGGTATTCCATCTGCATGTGACGCATTGTTTCGGTGTTTTGAATATTATGATATTGAGGATGTTTCTTTGTCATCTGTCACGGCCGTGATGGTTGTCATGGCCAGGCCGTGATAGGTTACGTGTTGTAGGATTCTTGTCTTTGTTATGCATCACGATAGTGATGGCTATCACGGCCAGGCCGTGACAGAATCTGACTTTGTTATTTATTTGGTTGAACTATTATGAGTTGGTTGTGATAAATTGCTTTATATGATATGGAGATGTTTGAATATTCTGTTGTTTAATGTGTATCCATGATCTGCCTGGGTTTAATTCTATGCTTAGAAAATTTTAAGGAAAGATATATATTGATCGGAGGTATTTTGTTTGGGTGAGAGTTTTGAATATGAATTAGAAGTGCCTCGCTATTATGGTATAGAAGTAATGTGATATAGTATGTAAGTGGAGGTTATGAGGAAAAGCTTGAGGTACTAGGTTGTTATTGATAAAAGTCAGTGAGAATCATATGTTGCATTGGTGTTCATAACCGTGTATTTGAGATACACGAGGTCCGAAGTTCTCGTGGACCGTTCCAAATTAGAATTTAGGTTGTGCAACTATAGTGTCATTGCTTTGCATGAGCACCCTTGACAGAGTGAGAGAGAGAATCAGGGTGTGCACCGACGATACAGTGCAGCTATAGTGTCATTGCTTTGCATGAGCATTCTTACCATGGATAAGAATGTGCAGCGCGTGGGAACGTGTCACTTGGGCGGATCGGCGGCATCCCTAACGAGGGATGTGTGACAGGAGTAGTAGTGGCCACATCAGCATAAAGGTCTAGTTGCATGAGTTGAAGGGTAGAGGATGATATATAGTGAATTGAGGATGATTGTTGATTTTGAATGATGCGTGTCTGTGACTATTATTGTATTATATGCTATGAATCTTTTCCACTTATGATGATAGAACTGTTTCTTATCTCCCTATTTCTGTATTTTTGGTGTCTGTCTACTTTGTACGTTAGAAGACCATATGGACGACTATGTTACGGAGGAGATGGATGGAACCCCATACGAGACGGAGATGGTTGAAGAGTTGAACGATGTTCCGTATGAAGTTGAAGTTGAAGAACAACCTACTGATGCAAATAATGTGGCGTAGTTAGTTTAAGGCCAGTGAGTCACATAAGATGTTTTGTTTCAGTTAGTTATAAGCAGGTTGTGTAAAATAAAGGATACTTATATGTGTAATTATGTAATATAGTTTGGTGTGTTTTATATTTGCATAATTTATATAATTATTAATTAAGTTTTAACTTTTACGTATTTTCAACAGTAAGAACGCGATTAAGTAAATAACTAATTAAGGATTTAATGTAATAATACAATGGGGCACTGCAAGGTGTCTCATTTGGTGGTATCGAGCGATTCGATTCTAATCGGTTTGTGAGGTCTAGGATGTTATTCTTGGCCGTGTCTAGTTGAGTCCACATCGGATTTTAACTATGCTTAGAAGATGGGTAGTGTGTCCGAATCCGACGCGATAAATAACATTAGTGTGGCATATGGTATTTATATACTTGTCTATGTGGTATTATATGTCATACTGATAAGAGCAAATGATTTCTTTTACAGAATCATGGCTCGTGGAAAAGGACGTCTGATTGTGATAATGACTGAACTCCTGAAAGAATTATGGGAGCTAACAATGTGGAAAATAATCATAGGAAGTGGAGGAGAGTCATCCGAGACTCAAGATACTATGAAAGACATAATTTCTTGCTCTGTTGTTACAAACACAGGAGAATCTTTGAGATGCTCTGAGATGAACAAAGAACAACGGGGAACAATGAGAACCAAAGGAGAGCTGCAGCGAGATGAGGATGCCGGAATGGCTACTTTCCGAAAGGGAAGCCACCTCAATTCCGAGGAGATTATGATCCGAGAGAAGGCAGAATGGTGGATACAAGAGATCGAAAAGATATTCGATACCATGCGCTGCGCAGAGAGGATAGGAAAGTGACGTATCTTGCTTTCATGCTAAGCTGGAGGAGCGAGTCTTGGTGGAGAGGCAAGCGAAGATTGCTGGATGCTTTGGCGAGTTATCAAGCGGCAGCTGTTCGATGATTGTTTCTTTGAGAAGTATTTTCCACGTCTAGTTCGACGCGAGAAAGAAAGGGAATTCATGAGTCTCAAACAGGGCAACATATTTGTTGGTGATTATGCATCACGATTCGAGGCTCCGATTAAGTATTCTGAATTTTATCGAGAGATTCCCGGATGAAGATTGGCAATGTAGAAGGTTTGAGGAAGGACTCAGGCACATGAACTTGAGAGGGCTATAGTATCTCTTGATATCCGAGTTTTCGAGCTAGTGGAACGATGCGGTGCAATCGAAAGTCTAGATCCGAGGCTAGCTAATGAGCGAGAAACAATTAAGGAGTGGGGTCCTACTCGGCTAGGGTTTTAGAGGCGAGGAGGTAGTAACTCTCAATGGAGACAGAGACCGTATGCCCCGATCGGTGCGGACACACCGGCACGGCATCGAGGTGGTTAGAAGCGGTCAACAATGAGCAAGGTTTATCTTGTTTCGAGATGTGGAGGACCGCATTATCTTAGAGACTGCAGGGAGCGACCTGGTTGTTTTAATTGTGGGAAAATAGGTCATATGGCCCGAGATTGCAGACGGCGAGCTAGGCGACCACCGATATGGCTGCGAGGAAGAGGAAATGGAGGCAATAGGGGTGGAGGCCGGGAGAGGAGTTATATCGGCGGGGCAACGAGGAGCAAGACCTCGAGCCCTTTGGAAGAGTGTTTACCGTGAAGGGAGCCGAATCCTCTCAATCTTTGATCTTATACAAGGTATGTGTTTGATAGCTGGTAGACTCTCGTACGTGTTATTTGACTCAAGCGCTACACATTCATTTATTTCGTATGAGTGTGTGGATCAATTAAAATTAACTGTTTCTCAATTACCTTATACTCTTACAATATCTACTCCAACTAGTAATCCTTTGACTACTATGTCTATTTGTTTACAGTGTCCTATAGTTGTTGAGGATAGAACATTTATTGTAGACCTTGTCTGTTTGCCTATGCAATGAGATAGATGTTATTCTTGGCATGGATTGGCTTTGACTAACCATGTAATGCTAGACTGTTCTAGTAAGACCTTATCATTTCTTGATCTTCTAGTATAGTCACTTGCCAATGAAGGAGTATCCATAAGGAGTGACGATTCTCAAGATGTATGTGATCTTTGTTCGCGGTGGAAACTATTGAGACCCCTAGTATAGATTCTATGCCTATCGTGAGAGAGTTTCCTGAAGTTTTCCCTCCCGACGTTCCAGGTTTACCACCAGAACGAGAAGTGGAATTCACCATAGATCTTGTACCAGGGACAGGACCTATATCTATGGCGCCCTATCGGATGTCACCTATAGAATTGGCGGAGCTGAAGAAACAGTTGGATGATATGTTGGGAAAAGAATTCATAAGGCCGAGTATTTCACCATGGGGAGCTCCAGTGTTGTTTGTTAAGAAGAAAGATGGAAGTGCTAGGTTGTGCACAGATTATAGACAGTTAAACAAGGTAACAATTAGGAATAAGTATCCGTTGCCTAGGATAGATGATCTGATGGATCAATTGAAAGGAGCCGCAGTATTTTCCAAGATTGATTTGAGATCTGGATACCATCAGATTAGAGTAAAGAAGGAAGATATACTAAAAACGGCTTTTAGAACAAGGTATGGACATTACGAGTATTTAGTTATGCCGTTCGGTGTGACTAATGCGCCAGCAGTGTTCATGGATTATATGAACATGATATTTAGACCGTACCTTGATAAGTTTGTTGTTGTATTCATCGACGACATCCTTATCTATTCTCGTACATGGGAAGATCATGAGAAACATTTAAGGATAGTGCTGCAAGTTTTGAAGGATAGGCGACTTTATGCTAATCTTTCCAAGTGTGAGTTTTGGATGGAAGAAGTCCAATTTCTAGGACATGTGATCACCAAGGAAGGTATAGCAGTAGATCCAACAAAGGTTGAGGCAGTTCTTAAATGGGAACGGCCTAAGTCAGTAAGTGAAGTACGAAGCTTTCTAGGGTTAGCTGGATATTATCGGAGGTTTATAGAGGGTTTCTCGAAGATTGCGTTGCCTATGACGCAGTTGACGAGGAAAAATACAGCTTTTGTATGGACGGACAAGCGTGAGCAGAGTTTCCAAAAGCTGAAGGAAAGGTTGACCACATCACTGTGTTGACTTTACTAGGATCCATTAGGACCCGTTTGGCGATATCTTGTGATGCGTCATACCAAGGTGTAGGTTGTGTTCTAATGCAAGAGGGAAGAGTGGTGGCTTATGCTTCCCGACAATTGAGAATTCATGAGAGGAACTATCCGACTCATGATTTGGAATTAGCTGACCATAGTGTTCGCATTAAAAATATGGCGACACTTTCTATATGGAGCAAAATTTAATGTTTACGAGTGACCATAAAAGTCTCAAGTATCTATTTGACCAAAAGGAGTTGAATATGAGACAACGAAGATGGATGGAGTTTATCAAAGATTATGAGTTTGATTTACTATACCATCCTGGGAAGGCGAATGTAGTAGCGGATGCCTTGAGTAGGAAATCATTGCATGTGTCCGCAATGATGGTTAAAGAGTTGGAATTATTGGAACAGTTCAGAGATTTGAACTTAGGAATGGAGTTGGTTGAGGATAAAATTTGCTTAGGTATGATCACTATTAGTAGTGATTTTATGAGAGATCTTAAGGATAAACAGGCTCAGGATCCATATTTACAGGAGATAAGTAGAGGTATAGATGAAGGTAAAAATTCTGAGTTTAGTAGAGAAATAAATGGTGTACTGAGGTTTAGGGATAGAATATGCGTGCCCGAGGATTTAGAACTTAGGAAGTTGATATTAGAAGAAGCACATAAGAGTAAGTTGAGTATTCATCCTGGATCCACTAAAATGTATCAGGATCTCAAGAAATTGTTTTGGTGGACAAGGATGAAGAAAGAGGTAGCAGAGTATGTTTTATCTTGCCTAGTGTGTCAGAAGGCTAAGATAGAACATCAAAAACCAGCTGGTTTATTGCAATCATTAGATATCCCAGAATGGAAATGGGATAGCATAGCTATGGATTTTGTGGTTGGACTACCACGAACTCCCAAGAAACATGATGCGATTTGGGTTATCATTGACAGGTTGACGAAGTGTGCTCACTTCTTACCTATGGGAGAAAGTTATAGTTTGGAGAAGTTGACCCAAATCTACATCAAAGAAATTGTTAGGTTGCATGGTGTGCCATCGAGCATTGTTTCAGACCGAGATCCTAGATTTACATCTAGATTTTGGAAACAGTTGCATCATGCTTTAGGGACCAAGTTGAGGATGAGTTCTGCTTACCATCCCCAAACAGATGGACGATCGAAAGGGCGATTCAATCATTGGAGGACCTTTTAAGAGCTTGTGTTTTGGAACACACCTTTGGCGGTTGGGATGAGTTCTTGCCATTGATTGAATTTACTTACAACAATAGTTTTCACGAGTAGTATAGGGATGGCACCATATGAGGCTTTGTATGGTAGGAAGTGTAGGACACCGTTATGTTGGTATGAGATTGGTGAAAATCAAGTCTTGGATCCGGATGTGGTGCAATGGACTACGGAACAAGTTAGGAAGATAAGGGAAAAGATGAAGGAAGCACATGATAGGCAAAGGAGCTACGAGTAACAAGAGAAGGAGACCTTTAGAATTCCGGGAGGGCGATCACGTGTTTTTTGAGAGTCACTCCGAAGACCGGAATTGGCGGGGGCTGTCAAAACTAGAAAACTTACTCCTAGATTCATCGGACCTTTCCATTATTCGAAGGATTGGTCCAAAGAGCTTATCATATTGCTTTACCACCTAACCTAGCAAACCTTCATGACGTCTTTCACGTGTCTCGATTGAGAAAATATTATCCTCGATCCTTCACATGTTATTGAGTCCGAGTCTATACAAGCTGCGAGAGAATCTAGAGTATGAGGCTCTCACCTGTAAGGATAGCGAGATAAAGAGATTAAGGAGCTTCGTGGTAGACAAATTCCTTTGGTTAAGGTCATATGGGATGAAAATACTGGAGATGCTACTTGGGAACGTGAAGCGGATATGCAACAACGATATCCACATCTTTTGAAGTATGTAAATTTCGAGGACGAAATTTTTTTTTAAGTGGGGTAGTAATGTAACACCCCGATTTTTCTTTGTTTTTGTAATATCGGTAATAAATATATAAAAATATATTTTTATCAGAGACTTAGAAAATGATTTTGGATAAACCAAGGTCATTTCCTTGTTATACTTATTTTCATAAGGTTACGGGGAAGTTTTTGGTTGAAAATTCGAGACGGAAGCCGGTTTCTTAGCTTTTTTGTGTTTTTATTGTGATAAAGTTCTTGCTCGAGAAAACCAAATTTTAATTCGTGAGCGAAAGACTTAAGTTTGGTATTTTATTTTCTACGATTCTGTATTGATAGAATTTTTTCAGAAAAAAATAAAATAATTTACGTTTTTTGAGCGGAACACGTAATCGGGTAGACGACGGAAGGGAAATTAGAGTTTCTAAGAGTGGATAGAGGGTTTATCTTAGGATTTTGAGATGATTCAATGGGATGAATCATATTTTTAAGTCTAGAAGGTTTTTCAGGGTTAAATAGAAAATTTGAAATTTACGGTTAAGTCCCCGAACTTTACGTAAATTACCCTTTTGTCCCTAAATTAGTTTTTTTCGTTTTTTCAAGTGGATTGGGCTAGAATCCTTGTTTCTAACCTTAAATGGTCGTGGCTTAGAAGCCCAAACTTTTCTAGTTCATAGTTGAGTCCATAAAGCCCATTTAAGTTTCTTATCTTAGGTTTAAAGGCTTAAATCTTCAAGTGGGCCCCACAACAAACAAGAAAATGAAACTAAGCCCAAATGTGTCAAGCCCAAATACATAAGCCCATGAGAGAAGATGACTTTCTCATTTGATGGATGAATCAAGATTTTTCTAGAATGTTCCACACCTTTTTACATCATTCTTGATTTTTCTTCAACAATCTTCTTCAACAATCTTCTTCAACAAGTTAGGTTTTCTCTAAAATATCTATGACACCAAATCAGCCAATTAAGTCAAAGATAAGCTAGCATTTAATGTGATTAAACTCATCATCATGACATTCTATTGTCTATTTGCAAACTAGTCCTTCAACTATTGGAATCTTTGCAATTTGGTCCTTGGAACTTAATTGCACTTTAATCCTTTTAACATGACAACTCATCTCATCTAGATCCTTCTTGAAATGTCGCCACTTACACTATAAATACCTTTCTCTCATTTTTCATTTAGTTCTTTGGTTACTTGTCTTCTAAAACTCTAAAGTTCTAAGTTCTTAGTTCTAAGTTTTTCAAAGCAAGTTCTTGGATTGTCTTCATCATTGATTATCAAGAGGTAAATCCTAATCTTTGTCTTAAATCATGTCTATGTTCTTTAGATAGTTTCTTGATTCAAGACTTATATCATGGTGGTTCATCATTTTCAAGTTTCAAACCCTAGAACTTTGAAAAATCATAATAAATCCTAGGAAAATCTAATGATGATGAAACTACTTTCTATCTTCTAGATATCATGTCTACTATCTAAATCCAAGAGCATGAAGCAATCAAAAATTTCTTTCTTGAAAACCTAGCCTTGGCCGAATCTATCAAAGTAGGTTTGGTAGAGTTTTTGTTCATGGTTTTCATTAATGATCTTGTTAATCAAGCTATTAGTATGTATGATTAATAAATCCAAGTTGGTTTATTAAACTAAGAACCCTAACCCTAAGATTATGTTGAGGCCGAATCTATGTATAAAAGAGTTAGAAAGTTTTGAGTTTCAACTTTAGTTGTTTAGTCACTAATCCATGATTTAGGTTAATCAAGGATCATTAATCTATGACTTAATCATGATTAGGAATTTTAAGGATTTTGAACCCTAAAAGTCAGCCCTTGGCGAAAACCCTAACCCTAAAGGTTAGAGGATTTTGTTTCAAATTTTAGTCATGTAATAAGTAATCTATGTTAATTAAGACTCTAGTAATTAGGATCCAAAAGATGACATTAAGAAGATAATCCTAAACCTAATTCTAAGTCTTGGCCGAACCTAGCCCTAAAGTGTCATAGATGGGTGTTAGTTGATTAATTATAATTATGTTGTTTGGTTGAAGGTGATTGTGTTAACTCGTGGCGGGATAACGAGGATCGTTGTGTACGTGTTTTCGGTGCAAACTCAGGTGGGAGAAAGAACCATTCCATCGTCGGAATCGATAAGTAGTATATAATTTATAATAATGGTGTAGGGCGACCTAAACCCTACTAGTGGTCGAGTAATCGACAATACCAAAATCGTATTGAAATCTTTTCCATAAAACCAATGACGATTTGGGAATTGTGGGTTTATCGCCTTAGGTTGATTATTCATATTTGAGGATGTTTGAATTATTTACTTTTGACTGTTTGTGATACGCTGGTTGAGGTATTCCATCTGCATGTGACGTATTGTTTTGGTGTTTTGAATATTATGATATTGAGGATGTTTGCTGTCTGTCACGGCCGTGATGGTTGTCATGGCCAGGCCGTGATAGGTTCTGTGTTGTAGGATTCTTGTCTTTGTTGTCTGTCACGACCGTGATGGCTATCACGGCCAGGCCGTGACAGAATCTGACTTTGTTATTTATTTGGTTGAACTATTATGAGTTGGTTGTGATAAATTGCTTTATATGATATGGAGATGTTTGAATATTCTGTTGTTTAATGTGTATGCATGATCTGCCTGGGTTTAATTCTATGCTTAGAAAATTTTAAGGAAAGATATATATTGATCGGAGGTATTTTGTTTGGGTGAGAGTTTTGAATATGAATTAGAAGTGCCTCGCTATTATGGTATAGAAGTAATGTGATATAGTATGTAAGTGGAGGTTTTGAGGAAAAGCTTGAGGTACTAGGTTGTTATTGATAAAAGTCAGTGAGAATCATATGTTGCATTGGTGTTCATAACCGTGTATTTGAGATACACGAGGTCCGAAGTTCTCGTGGACCGTTCCAAATTAGAATTTAGGTTGTGCAACTATAGTGTCATTGCTTTGCATGAGCACCCTTGACAGAGTGAGAGAGAGAATCGGGGTGTGCACCGAGCGATACAGGTGCAGCTATAGTGTCATTGCTTTGCATGAGCATTCTTACCATGGATAAGAATGTGCACCGGCGTGGGAACGTGTCACTTGGGCGATGGTGGCATCCCTAACGAGGGATGTGTGAGAGAGTAGTAGTGGCCACATCAGCATAAAGGTCTAGTTGCATGAGTTGAAGGGTAGAGGATGATATATAGTGAATTGAGGATGATTGTTGATTTTGAATGATGCGTGTCTGTGACTATTATTGTATTATATGCTATGAATCTTTTCCACTTATGATGATATAACTGTTTCTTATCTCCCTATTTCTGTATTTTTGGTGTCTGTCTACTTTGTACGTTAGAAGACCATATGGACGACTATGTTACGGAGGAGATGGATGGAACCCCATACGAGACGGAGATGGTTGAAGAGTTGAACGATGTTCCGTATGAAGTTGAAGTTGAAGAACAACCTACTGATGCAAATAATGTGGCGTAGTTAGTTTAAGGCCAGTGAGTCACATAAGATGTTTTGTTTCAGTTAGTTATAAGCAGGTTGTGTAAAATAAAGGATACTTATATGTGTAATTATGTAATATAGTTTGGTGTGTTTTATATTTGCATAATTTATATAATTATTAATTAAGTTTTAACTTTTACGTATTTTCAACAGTAAGAACGCGATTAAGTAAATAACTAATTAAGGATTTAATGTAATAATACAATGGGGCACAGCGGGGTGTCTCAACTCCTCCCAAACTCATACAATCCATCTTAACTACGATCCTTAATCATTGCCCTAGGTTCCATAATGATACTATGCCTCGATCAACATTTGACTTATAGTAATAGTCTTACTCACTGATATTGATCTTAAGGGTTCACATCCTACCAGTCACAACTATACCTCAACAAAACTCTAATCACTTTCTTGTCTATCATGCTACTTAGACAAACAAACAAAGTCTACCAGATATCAAATACATACCGTGTATAAGATCCCGGATTGAGAATTCGGCTTGCCTCACGGTAAACACTCTTTCTGTGCCTGAGGTCTGGCCATTTGCTGTCCTACTACTGGAACTCCTTTTCCAGCTCCACGTCTCTGAGCACTAGTGTACAACATATAATGCTACATAAAATATATATATATACCATATAGATGTTAACTATCGCGTCGGGACTCACTACCCAACTTCTAAGCATAGTTAAAATCCAATGTGGATTCAACTAGACACGGCCAGTAACAACTTCCTAGACCTCACAGTCCGATTAGAATCGAACTGCTCTGATACCACCAAATGAGACACTCCGTTGTGCCCCATTGTATTATTACATTAAAACCTTATTATTCATTTACTTAATCGCGCGCTTATCGTTGAAAATACGTAAAAATTTAAAACTTATTTAATAATCATATAACTTCTACAAATATAAAACACACCAAAACTATATTACATAAATACACACATGTTTATTTATTACATTACCAAAACACTGTTGAGGGTACCCTCTCAATAGGATCCCTCACAGGCATAAACTGCACTACAGACATACTTTACGGAAATATAAATACTCCTTAGACACACTGGCCATAATGTCTATACTCTAATCGCCATGGATCACAGCTCGACCTCCAGCATCTGGTTCATACGGAGTACCATCTAACTCCTCAGCAATTGGTTCCTCCATCGGGTCTTCTCGTACGATCACATCAGAAATAAAATACAACACACAAAGATATAGGGAATAAGAAACAGTTCTATCATCAAAAAGCGGAAAAGAGTAATAGTAAATTATACAGTAATTGTCACAGACACGCATCACTCAAAATCAACAATCATCCTCAATTCACTATATCATCCTCTACCCTCAACTCATGTAGTCTAAACACTTATATTATCATAACTGTCTCTATTCCTTTCACATTCGTTAGTAGTCCATGGCAGTCTGATGCAAAGAACTCAGCATAGTACACTTCTATCTTTTGATAGGATAAGACTCAACATAGTGCCCTTCTATCTTTCGATAGGATAAAACTTATCATAGTGCCCTTCTATCTTTCGATAGGATAAAACTCATCATAGTGCCCTTCTATCTTTCGATAGGATAAAACTCAACATAGTGCCCTTCTATCTTTCGATAGGATAAAGCTCATCATAGTGCCCTTCTATCTTTCGATAGGATACATCAGATCTACGCGTCATGGACTGAAAAAGTATTTGCATCAAAGCCTCTATATGAATCTCACTATCTCAAATCAATAACAACCTTGTACCTCAAACTCCCATCATAACCTCAACTCGCATTCTATGTCACTTCTCATCCATTAGATAACTTACTTAAGCTAGGAACCTCTAAGTCAATTCATTCTCTCACCCAAACAATCATCTCCCGAACAACATATATCCTTACTTAAACTCAACTAGGCATAGTATTAAAAACCAGGCAGATCATGCATCACACAATATCAGGAAATATTCAGATACCTCAATATCATAATAAGCAATTTATCACAACCAATGTATAATAATCAAATCAAATAAATAACAAAGTCAGACTCTGTCACGGCCTGACCGTGATAGCCATCACGACCGTGACTGACAACAAAGACAAGAATCCTACAACACAGAGCCTGTCACGGCCTGGCCATGACAACCATCACGGCCGTGACAGACAACAAACATCCTCACAATCATAATTATTCAAACACCGAAACAATACGTCACATGCAGATGGAATACCTCAACCAGCGTATCACAAACAGTCAAAAGTAAATAATTCAAACATCCTCGAATACTTAAAATCAACTTAATGTCGATAAACCTACAATCCCCGAATCACATTGGTTTTACAGAAAAGGTTTCCAATGGGATTTTGGTCTTGTCGATTACTCGACTACTAGTAGGGTTTAGGTCGCCCTACACAATTATCATATAATCTACTACTTATCGATTCCGACGATAGGTTGATTCTTTTCCCCACCTGAGTTTGCACCGGAAACACGTACACGACGATTCTCGTTATTCATCCACGAGTTAACACAACCACCTTCATTCAAACAACATAACTATAATTAATCAACTAACAACCATCTATGACACTTTAGGGCTAGGTTCGGCCAAGACTTAGAAAATAGGTTTAGGATTATCTTCTCAATGCCATCTTTTGGATCCTAATTACTAGAGTCTTAACTAACATAAATTACTTATTACAAGACTAAAATTTGAAACAAAATCCTCTAACCTTTAGGGTTAGGGTTTCGGCCCATATTAGGAATTTAAGCTAGGGATTTTTGTTGGACCTAAGCTCTTGGATTTAAGCTATACATGTATTATAGAACTTGAGTCAAGTAATAACATTCAAAACAAACAACAAAACACCAAACCCATTTTCCTACCTAGGTTCGGCCATTAATGGTTAATAGGGAAGGAAAATGATTTTGATCACATTCTCTTGGATAAATAAAGGAGGGATCATAACTAGATCATAGAAATTGGTTTCACATTTTTATGATTTTTCTACAATTTTCTAGAATTATTTGAAGTTCTAGATCTAGGAATGGAAAAATATGATTCATGGCATAAACATGAGAAATACATGAATATGAAAGATTATATGATCAAGGAGATGAGATTTTACCTCTTGAAGATTGAAGAAATGAAGAAAATGATCAACCTTCACTATGTTGAAAACTGGACAGCTTGAGGGTGTGATGGTATTGTGAGTGTATCTCACAATATACTCATCCAAAAATCATGAACTCTGGCTTGATAGAAAGATAAGAAGAAAAGGAACAACTTTGGTGTTTAAGATTTACTTTGGTTCGGATCATAACAGGGGTGAAATGGGACTTATTTCTGCTGTTTCGTGGGTTGCTGAGAATTCTGGGCAGTTTCGGTATTTTGATCCTATCTCCCAATCCACTTATCCGTTTTTTATGATCTTTAGCTTGATGGAAAGAATCGAGAAAGAGGAACAACTTTTATGTTGAGTGTTTTAAGAGTTTCATAAAGGAAGAGGGTCATATGTTTGGTGGGAATTCAGTGTTCTTAGGGTTTTGTAACTTAGTTGGTGAGGAAGATGAAGAGAATGAAGAAGATGAGTGAAATGGTGAGGGAGGCCACGGTTTGGAGGGTATTTATAGGAGTAATCTTATGCCTTGTTTGGTTAAAAGGAATTGGTTTAATGGGTTTTGTGATTATTAAATTAATATAAGCTTAACCATAGTTAATAATTAACTTAACTAGGGTTACTTTGCTTAACTATGGTTATTAAATGTGTGGCTCACATTTGATGGAGGTGTGGTTGATTTTGGGCCACACAAAGTGACTCACTAATGAGTCACCGATCTTATCCGATAGCGGTTCCCGGAAATTCCGTACGCAGCTCCGTCGTTTGCCCGATTTCAGTTTTTGAGAGGAAAATAATGAAACGAAAGCAAAATGAAATAGGTAAGATTTATTGGAGGTGGATGCACGAAATTGGAGAGATGTGGGAGGTTTTCAACCACGTAAAATGAGTGGTTAAGAGTGCGTAGATGCGTCTTGTTAATACCCGCAAAAGCTTGGGGGTATTTTGGTCTTTTTACCTAAATGTCATGATTACATGCATTTAATGCTCATAAATGCTTGGTGACTCATCCTCCATGAGTCATCATATATGACTCGTTTTCCCGATCTCTTGACGGGTCTCTGCACTTCCCTTCTTGACTCCGTCGGTTTCCCGATTAGGGTTTTACGCCTGCGTAAAAGCGTAATATTTCGTTTTCGACTGAAAATTTTCAAACTAACCAAAATCATTGAAAATATGATTTAAATATAAACCATTTCGTTCACGAGTCAAAATTAGGTTTTCTGCTCAGTAAAATTATACTGTCAATGAAAACGCAGACCGGGTTCCGTCTGAATTTTCAACCCAAATTTTTATCGTATGCTTCTACCCTAAGATAGAGTATGAATATGATTTTTATTTCATAAAAATCAATCTCCATGAACTCGGATAAAAATATAAATAAATACATTTATACCGGTTAATACAACGAAAATATTTTTATTGAAAAGAATAAAATCGGAAAATAAAAAGTAGGGTGTTACACTCATCGAATTCACTATGACCAAGAGCCTGTCAAAATAATCTGAAACAGACTCTTGTTCAGTCATTAGCAGCTGCTCAAACTGTCTTCTCAGGGACTGCAACTTGACCTTCTTGGTCTTCTTAGCACCCGCATAGAGCTTCTGAAGCGTGTCCCAAGCTTCCTTGGCTGTCTTTGCATTGGAAATTTTCTGGAAGCTTGCAAGATCCATGCATTGATGGAATAAACATTGTGCTTTATAATCCTTCTTCTTAGCTACATCATCATCCCTCCTCGAGACTCCTCTTTTGACTATCTCCAAGAGTTCTTGGTAGCCAAGAATGGCTTCCATCCTTACAGACCAATAACCCCAATTCTTGCCATCAAGAATTGGCAAGTTAGACATGAAACTACTGCTTCCATTCGCTGCCATGATCACAGCAATAATGGCAACACTCACAGGCCCCTTATCTTTCTGCTCTAGATACCAATTTGTTGGGAGAAACACACACACTCTGCAATTGAGAGAATGAAAGGCAGAAGATAGAAAGCAGAAACAGAAACGCAGAGAGAGAGAGTGGTGAATGAGTGTTATTTGATCAATGTGTGTATATTTCATCTCAGTCTTCATTTACACATATGCACTTTTTTTTATAGTGCTTGTACATCACATTGTAACTACAAAAACTGAATTATTTACAAACTAACTAACTGTTACTAACACTCTAACTGACTAACAAACTATGCTTTGGATTAACCACAACAAATAGATCTCAGTGGATTTCTGGTATACAGTATACACTCTATGGCTATAGTGAGCCCCTTAATGATTAATTAACTAGACAATGCAGTAAGGCATCTCCATGACACGGTTTAAAGAGTGCCTATAGAGGTACTTATAAATTACCCACCAGCAAAGTCCTCACATCAACAACGAGATTTAAACTCACGTCTTTATGAGATATGAGTCATATCCTCACCAACATTCGTTGGCATATCTAGTGAAAATTCTATGGAAGAGAATCGACAATGGAGCCTTGTCTGCTAAGGCAACCTAATTTACAATGATTAATAACTTGCTAATGAAACAGCTAGCTTTGAATAATGATTATTGAAAATAAAAATTAGCAGGACTCACATATTAAGAAAATCAGTAAAAAATTTAGAAAGAGAGAAATTGAGAATTAAGGATTAATGACAATCAATAAGAGAATTCAAAGTTTTTTTCCCACCACAATTTGAGACAAATACATAAGAGAAGAAATTTTCAATTTGAGTAGACATTGAATGATTAGCGCCGGTGCTAAACGGTAACAACGCTAAATGATGGTAGACTGAAATTAGTTCGGTGAGAATTTGATCATGCATGAGAAGAGATATCAAATGTCTTGTGAAAAGAAAATGACTGCTTTGTGAAAAAATAAACTTACAAGGAAGAATATAATGTTGAGGAATAAAAAAAAATGTTTAAATAAGTTTTTAGTTCAGGTAAAGTTTGTCAATTTTGGTTTTAGTCACTGTAAAAAAAAATTAGGATTTCGTTTTTATAATTTCAAGAATTTTGTAAATAGTCCTTACCGTTATCATTGAGTATCAGAAATCATATCAGATGAAAAAATTTGTCAATTTTAACCATGTCACCCTAATATATGATTTTTTTATATTTTGTAGTCAAATTTTGGAGTAAGTCGGATAAGAACAATAAATTACATCGGTACCCTTGAGTACTAGGTATCATACAAAATAAAGGAATTTAACAATTTTAATTATGTGGTCCATAATGTATGCTTTTGTTTTATTTTTTTAAATATTTTCTGCACAAATTTTGTAGCAAGTCGAACGGTAAAATGAAATTACTTTGGTACCCCTAAGTACTATATAACGGAAAAGATGACGGTAGGGACTATTTACAAATTTTTTGAGATTACATGGATGAAATCCTTAGAGTTTCTTTTACAGGGACTAAAACCAAAATTGTTGAACTTTGCAGCGACCAAAAACTTATTTAAATCATAAAAAAAGTTAATTAAATTTGGCTCCTATATGAATAAAATGTGCAATAAGAAAATAGAAAAATAAGTGCAGAAGAAATAATATCAAAATTTTAACATGAAAAACCTTTTCAATAAAAAATCACTATGAAGTGAGATTTACAAAAACTATCAAATGAATTTCTTAATCTTATCTCACAACGATAGTTTACAATATTTCTCGACGCCAAGTATGATGGAAATCTAGAATAAAGCTCTTTCTCTTCTATCACTCTTTAGAGATCTACTTACTTAAATTCAACTCCTCAGAGGTCTCTATTGAAAAACTGTTTCAACAAATTTCTATTGATCTTCAAAAGTTATGTTTACAAGAGGAAACTTTGCTCTTTATGTAGAAGCAAAGGAAAGAAAAGCAACATAATTCTGTTGAGATAACAGAAAACAGAGAGAAAGAAAAACTGTGCACAAAGACAGAAAAACCCCTAAGATGCTTATCTATACAAAGGCTAAAACAACTACAGAGATCAATAATACTGATCTACAAAACTAATACAAACTAATATGATAAGCATCCAATTAGAGTCCTATCTTAATAGTCTCCCTACAAACAATGGAAGAATGTAGTTTATCAAAAAAAAAAAAAAACAATGGAGGAATGTAGCCTCTTTCATGAATAAGTAATGTTTTTTTACCCTTAAGGCATCTGCTAACGATCTTAAAAAAAAAATTTATATTGGAATTTGATATATTTTATATTTTAAAGAGGGTTTAACTTAGATTTTCAATGTTTTATTTTTTTAATTTTTTTTGGTTTCTTTAACCAATACGGCACTAGTTAACATGACAAAAAAAAGAATAAGTAATATATATAGGTCCGTTTGTTACATATTAAAAAAAAGTGATTTTATTATAAAATAATCAAGAGATTAATTTTTAGAGATTTTTAAGAAAGTTAGAATCTAATTTTTGTTTGTTTATAATTAAAAAAAATCACTTTTTAAAAAATGATTTTTAACTTATTTGGATACAACCAGATAGAATTGTTTCTTTTTTTGAAATAGAAAATTAGTATCAGAAACAAGACCGGCTTGTTTGTTTAACATTTAAAACCTTTGGCCCCCAAACCCAGTTGCTACAATAATTATGATGTTTATGTGCAAAATTCAGTTGGAAATAATTGATTTTTATTGGGAAAAATTGAGTTTTGTGGAAGCAAATTTTTTTAGCTTTTCAGTTGAAAATAATTGATTCTAGATGTAGGATCCACAAAATTCTACATATTTACACATCAAAAGTGATTTTACTTTGTCATCCAAACAAAATCAATTCTTATAAACCTATATTTAAAATATTGTTACTAAATACAAATCAATTTTTTTAATCTTAATTTTTTCAAAATCAATTCTATCAAAATCTAAAACAAACGGACCCTACATGGAGGACAATATGACAGGGGCAAAGCTGGTCTTTTTTTTAAATTTGTAAGGTCAATTTTGTAAACAACTATAAATATGCCTTTAGTTCCGTGTTTTTTAAAACGTTCTCTCTCTTATGTCGCAGGAGCATTTCTCCGGAAGCAGATATGACTAGCTTCTTATTTTGGACATAAAAATGATTTTTTTTTTCAAAAATGATTTTCTACAAAATCTGAAACAAACACAATTAATTAAGTTGATTAAAAATGATTTTTTTACTTTAAAAAAGTGATTTTATCCTCAAAGAATCTTAAACAAACGCACTCTACTAGGTTAACCTAAAATTTATGGCAAATTCTATGCTGCTTCAAAATTTTGTGGAGGATCCTCTGCATATTTTAGCCATTAATTTATTCACTTTTAATACTTTCAAGGAGAATACTGACAAGTGTTGTTAGGACAATATTTAAGAAATAAAAAAAAGATAAACTGTATGAAAAATAGTGTATTTAGCATTTTAAGAAGTGTAACACTTAGTTTGTTAATACAAATTTTCCTTTTATGGATTCTTTAACCGGATGGAAGAACTCATATATGGTTCTTATCTATCATATGATGGGCTCAAAGATGTCACTTGGGATATAAGAACCCAACCTCATTTTCTTCTAATGGAATAATCCATTTTGGGTTCTTAAATGAGTCCCATATATGATGTCACTTATTATTTATACTATTATTTATTTTTGTTTTAATTTCAACTTAAAAAATTAATTCATATATATTGTTAAACCAGTCCTCGTAAAAGAACGGTTCTCCAACTTGGCTGTCACGGTGGAGCATTCCAATAGTACAAAAAATAAGAATATGTTCTTAAGAATAAGAAGTTAAGAACCCCTTAGAACCATTCGTTGAGGGTGGTCGGACACTCGTTAGCAAGACCCTCCTTTTAATCACTTAATTAATTATCCATGTTGCTTGTTATTAGAGTATCCATAGACCGAAAACTGATCTAGAAAAACCAAACTCATCTCAAAATGACCCAGATTCCCTTGACAGAACGCGCCGTTTATAGTAAGGAAAGATGTCCCAGATGGGTGTCAAATATGATTAGTGCTTGTGAATTGCGTTTCATCTTTCACGTTTTGCAATCAATCTTACACTACCCATCCACTCTCTCTTTTTCTCGTCCAAACCTCAAACCCGTCCTTTGATTTCATTCCTCATTTTTTCTCCATCTCTACCCTTTCTATTTCCCTCTCTCATCACACTTTCCATCTTCCCCAATTCGCAATTCCCATTCTTTCTTGAAAAATCCCCCATTCCCCTTTCACACTTTCCATCTTTCAAAAAAATCTCACATCCCCATTTCATTTTTCTCCCCAATTCCCTCACACCCACCATCAATTTCCAATTTTTCCAACTGGGTCCCTCTCAGATCTCACTTTCCAATATTGGGTTCTCCTCCTCCTTCAGCCTTCAATCTGCAATGTCACAAGGTTACGCCATCGAACTCTATTTCGACCCTGCACTCGAAAACCAGGTTCTGAAAGCATGGAACGTTCTTGCACGGAGACAAATCAGCACACACCTCATCGAAATCGAATCACGACCACACATCACACTCTTCTCTTCCACAACCCCTTCGCTTCTCGAACCTTCCAAGCTCGAAACCCTCATCAAAACCTTCGCCTCAAAACACGAACCTTTACAACTAGAGTTCAATTCAATTGGGTCTCTCCCTAATGATGACAATGTTCTCTACCTTTCTCCAACGCCTTCCGTTTCGATCCTTCAGTTCCAATCGCAGCTCTGTGACGCTTTGAAGAAAGAAGGGGTCGAGATTGGTGCAGAGTATGGGTTCGATTCTTGGATCCCTTATTGCTCTGTTGCTGAGCAACTTCCTAAGGCGAGGATGCCTGAGGCGTTTTGTGTGTTGAGAGATTCGAAATTCCCTGTTAAAGGGTACGCTATGGATATTGCACTCGTGGAGTTTTCACCGGTTCGCGAGCTTTTCTCGTTCCAGCTTGGCAACAATGTAGAACAACCATGAGGTTAATTCAATCTTAGCATAGAATGGTGTAGTTTTGTTGCTACAACATGATGATGTTACTTGGGTTGGGATTGATATGTTATATATATGTTGCTATTTATGTTAACATTATGTAGTTGGAGAATTTGCATTTTACATCTTGGACATTTTATTGTTTTCACTTTAAGAATGTTTTGGGAGACTTTTTTTATTTTGTAAATCCTGGAATTCTTTTGCTATAATGATTGCCATGCCCGGTTGAAGTCATTGGTGTTGAACCAAGTCATCAAATTTGAAAGATGGCATTTAGTTTATCTTAGTAGCTTTCTTAAATCTTTTTGCCAGGAAAGTATATTAGTTTATCCATGTCATGAAGATTAGGCAAAGTTTTACATTAGCTGTTCGACTTCTGCGCGGTAATTGCTTATCGCAATCTGTATGTTTGGTTTGGCCTGGCCCCTCTCTAAACAAAATTTTCTCCATGTTATATATTTGGTTTGGTATATAGCCCTCATAAAAACTAAATTTCTTGCTCTACCCCTGCTTCTCTTTTACTTAGGTTTGGGAATGGCTATGTAATAACTAGCAGTAAAGAACAACATAGGCAGGGTGAAGAAAGTATGTTAGCTTGGTACCAAGAATAATAAAGAAGAAGAATGTATTATGCTTTTGTGTTGCAAGTATTATGTTAGTACTATTTTGCATTGCATACCAAGTATTATGTTAGTTTACTTCATTAAACTTTTTCGGTTTCTTTCTCTGCATATATGCATTATGTAGGAACTACTGCTCATTCTTATATTTGAACTTCAGTAGAATTCTGAGTACGCCTACAATATTTGAAGGAATCATTTATGATTAGTTTCAGAAACTCAATCAGGAGTATAAAGGCAATGTTGTGTGGAGATTTACCTTTGATACTGCTGGTAGCCTGGTAGGACTCATTCGTCTTTCGTGTAAAATGGTTCTACTGGAAATGTCTGAATCACGTCATTGTTCCTTGGGAATTTGGGAAAGAGTTTTATGTTAAACATGATTTCTTTGTTATTTTCACTGTTAAATTGTTAATCTTTTGTTTATCATTGTAGCTGTCTTAGTTGGCTTCTTGTCTTTCAAGTATCTTTTAATGTCAACATCCGAGCAATGGTAATATTGACTATGGAATAATTTTGATTAATTTATGACTATCTTGTGATGTTGTCCTGTCCTCCTAGCTTAGGTATTAATGATGTGTGTTCTTTTTAGGCATTTGACACTTCTGTAATGCAAGGGTTCTTTTCTGTAAATTGGGATTAGTATTATTCTTGTCCATTCTTTTTATTTATCAGAGATTAGAAAACATGGTAATGGACTTTGATTTGTAAATGGCATATTACAGAGAAGAGTATTAGAAGTTGAGATAATATGCTTATGTGTTATGACACAAGAATCTATTAGCATGATCAATATAGCTTTTATTGCTGTTTTGATTTCTTCTACACTTCCTAGCCTATCTTTTTCTCCCCCGTTTTCCAGAGTTTTCCCACCCTATAGGTAAAAGAATAATGAGATATAATCAAGTGTCTATGCAGGAACCCCTTATGTTTTTCCTGTTTTTCCACTTGGACCAACATACGTAGGCAAATGGTATTGGGATTCTTGCAGAAGGTTTTAATGTTAAAAGTGTTACAATGTGCTGAATTTATGAAAGCAACGATTTGAAAGTTTGATGATGAATTATATGTATATTGTCTTTTATGTGCTGTGAAAATTGTAGAAAGGATTTAGACTGAAATGGCCTATGGAGGAATTGATTTTTGATAGAATACAATGACATCATTTGATATATGTAGCTGCTCTACCTAGTGGAAAAGTACTATGATTGTTGTGAAATGTGTTATATGCAATGTTATCGATGGCGGAACATAGCGGAAGGCTAAAAATCCGCCGTTTCAAACCGCCATCCTTCACAAATTGGCCATAGCGGTTGAGCAAAAATCTGCCACCGCAATCCGCCATGGTGCTGCCATGGCCGCTATTTGATAACACTGGTTATATGGTGTCCTTAGACATCATAACCATATGTGAGTCCAAAGTTTCCATCTATGTGCAATATTTATAATTAGTCTGTTTCTTTGTATTGTCATCCATGCATAAGCTGACAGTTCTTATTATATAGTTCCAATTTGCAGAACTATCCCAACATGTGTTTGCTCTATCAATGTTCAAGTGTTCTTTGAATTATGATAATATTGACTCTTTTATCTAGCATGGTTGGGTTTTTAGTTTATGATAGAATATAATGATATCGTTTGATCTATGTAGTTGACCTCACCTAGTGAAAAAAGACTTAATTTGTTGTTGTTGTTGTTGTTAATAGGGTTTCTTAATTATAGTTTCCATTCTCTCTTCATCAATTGATTGAGGCCATTGAAATGTTCTCTAAGGCTGGTGTATGTTGAGCTATATGAAGTCTAGTAGTCGAATGAATGTACATTTGATGTCGATGTGAATGAGTGTAACTTCCACAAATATATAAAGAGTAATGATATTATGACACAAAAAGTTGATACCAACTTTTGACACCTTGATTAATCGGTACAAACATTTGGTTAATTCAGTTCATTATATGATTAATCATGTACAAATATTTGGATAATTCATGACGATCCATTAATTATATAAAAATATGAATTAATCAGATATTTGTATGTGATTAATCAAATATTTATATGGTTATAGAAAATAAGCTTCAGATGACTCTTAATCATATAATGAATTGAATTAACAAAAATTTTACACATAATTAACTAAGGTGTTAATTTGATATCAAAAATTGATATCATAATATCATTACTAATATATAAATTTGATGTGGCCTTATTGTTGGTTTTTATGGCAGAATGCCCCACGTAACTTTTTTACTTGTTTTCTCAAACCCTTATGAAGACATTAATGGGAGTGACTTTTGAGGCTTTGCGGTGGGACAGGTTGTATTAGTTGCTTTTATCATAAATTCCCTCGAAAAAAGTCAGATATACATCACTTACGGATTTGGCTCTTCTAAGGTTATGTTCAAGAGTTTTGTAGAAGATGGAGTGAAGTGGAGAAATAAAAATACATTACTATATTGTTTGGAAGTTTAATGAAGGAATGGAGGGAGATCCCAAACCTCCAAAATTAGATGGTATAAAAATTGGATGGTTTGGGTTATTATTCCAAACCATCTCACATCATTACTATAAAAACTCTCAAACAATGGATTAGTATCTTTCAACCACTTTACTTCATTACCAGAGTGAGAAAGTAAATAGTTATTCACTATTGATTTGATTAAGTATCTATTTACTATTGATTTGATTAAGTAGATATTCACCATTGATTTGTTTTAAGGGTGGATAAACCCTTAACCCCTTACTCCCTTTAGGGTGTGTTTGGTTCAACGGAGGGGAGGGGAGGGGAGGGGAGGGGAGGGATTTTAAAGGAGGGGAGGGGAAGGGAGGGGAGGGGAGGGGAGGGGAGGGGAGGGGTTTTAATTAGATATTATGTTTGGTTGGGAGGAGGGGAGGGGAGGGGAGCGGAAATAACTCTTTTCTTGTTTGGTTCACAAGGGGAGGGGAGGCATTTTTAAACTAATTTACTTTTATACCCTTTTTAATTTTATATCCTTTTGGATTTTTAAATTTTATTAAGGTTAATTTCGTCATATCAGTTAAAATATTTTAAAGTTACCTCCCCTCCCCTCCAAATCCCCCCAATATTGGAGGGGAGTCAAAATGGATCCAGGAAGGATTTTGCTCCCCTCCCCTCTCCTCTCAAAATTTGAACCAAACATATAAAATTTAAAATATTTCCTCCCCTCCCCTCCCCTCCATTCCCCTCCAACCAAACATAGCATTAGAGGATTTAAATCCATCACTTTAAGATAAGTGATATGTATCTTGAATGCTTTTGTGGCAGAAGGTGAAACGCAACATCCCTTCGTCACTAGGTTTTGCTTCATTTGATCATTTTAAAGGAATCCACAACAGTTTCTTTCATGATTCAACTTGGTTGGTGGCATTTGAAACGGTTGCAAAAGTAGAATAAAGCAGTAACATGAAATCATGAAGTGTGTGGTTGGTTTTACGATGAAAAGTTTCAGAATTGATTTTGTTATCGGTCAAACGTGATTTTAATAAAAATGAGGTGTTTGGTTATTGTCAGATATAATTGATTTTGTCTTTACAAGTGATTTTGATTAGAAGTTGCAGAAAGTAGCTTTTGCGTTGAATTTAAAAATTTACATCAAGTTTTATATAAAACCTGCTTTTAAAATAAAAACATCTAAACATAAATTACTCCACTTTAAATTCAATTATAACCAAATAAATTTTATAAAATTAATTTCATTTTTTTGACAATTAGAAAAAATTCATTAATAATATCTAACTATAGCATCAAAATGGCTGCACTTCCCACCTTCTAGGAAGGGTTGAAAAACAAAACATTCAATCATGTGCTTCAAACTAGATAGCAAAACTTACAACACAATTCAAAACCAGTACAACAAAACCCCTCGTTCTAAACTCCAAATTTCCTTTTACACCTTCCACAATGGGAATTTATCCTCCCATGACAGATTCAAAAGTCACACCCCTGTTACAATGAAAAACATACACCCTTTTTACAATCACGTGTTTCAAGAACAAGAGAGGAGCCAATTTTTTACCTATTCATTAGTACATAGCAGAACATAGGTGGCGTTTGGAAGAGCTTATTTAAGCTCCTTTTGACTTATCTGGTGACATAAGCTCTTATGCAGTGTGTTTGGCAGAGCTTATAAAAATAACTTATGCCATCCCATAAGGAGTTTTTGACTTATTTTCATAAGTCATTGGGAGAAGCTTATGGAATTATCATAAGAGCTTATGCACTAAACACTCTCTCCGTGTTTTTCACTATTCGAATCCTCTCATGCCCATTTCTTTCTTTAAGCATTTATGGCATAAGCTCTCATGCGATAAGGTCTTATGTGATAAGCTCTTAATTAAGTTGTTTACTCAAACACACCCATAATCTCATCCTCATCCACTTATATTTTAGCATACCCTGTTACAGCACTAAAAAAACACCTTATCAGCCCCATTCTTGTGATAAAGAACCTCTGCTGCATAGCATTTTGTTGCAGTCACTTTTATCACTGTCTCCCGCACCTGTTCTTTTCCCATTGGATCACTAGTGCCATGTCACAGGAAAAGTATAACACAAAGTGTTGGTGCAACTGATGTTTCAGTATTACCAGATTATATTTTTTCACCTTTGGTCCATTTTGATGTACAAGTACTCTTTTAGGATCAGTATCAAATACGGATAGAACATTGATACATCTAGCATGCATTTTGAAGTATCAGTAATAGACGTTTGTTAATTTGCAAGCCAAATCACGAAAACTAATAGGAAAATCTATAATGCACCTCTGCCGTACGGGACTCGGAGATCAACACATGACAAATACTTGAGGTACAACAACTCTTTATCCCATATATTGTTTGGTGGACAATAGACAACACAGATAAAATATTTTAAAATTTACTTAAATACTGTTTATAATATGTAATAATATATAATATTATATTAAATAAGTATTATCTATAATATAATAATATTATGTTATATAAAACATAACATTAAGTTGTAGAGATACAGAGTATATATACCCTTTGTGATAATATATCTATAAAGACTAAATTAGTCTTTTGGTCCCTCAAATTGTTTTAAAATGTTTAATTTGGTCCTCAAGTTTTTAAAATGTTCATTTTGGTTCCTTAATTCCTAAAACTTATTCAAATAGTTTCTTCCGTCAAGTTGACCAACGGCGACGTCCTACCTAATGCCACGTGGCATTAAATTTAATATTTTAATGCCACGTGCAATTTCGGGAATTATTTTTTAATTTTTAATATTTTTTTGGCTAAATTACTCTTTTGGTCCCCAAATTGTTTTAAAATGTTCAATTTAGTCCTCAAGTTTTTTAAATGTTCATTTTGGTTTATTAGTCAACTTGACGGAAGGACCTATTTGAATAAGCTTTAGGAATTAAGGGACCAAAATGAACATTTTAAAAACTTGAGGATCGAATTGAATATTTTAAAATAATTTGGGGACCAAAAGAATAATTTAGCCATATATAAATAAAGAGAGAGAAGCAGAGAGATGGGGAGATAAGAGAGAGATAAGAGAGAACATATGTAATAAATAAGTAAGGATAATTTTGTCTTTTAAATAGTATGTACATGAACAAAAAGTTATCCCATGATTTGGTAAGGGACAAGATGTTGGGTTTTTGTCTAGTCCCTCACTCTTTTTTTGTCGTGTCCCTTGATCAGTTGATCACTTTTCAAATCAAATATAGAATAATTATTTTTGTGTTGTCTAGTCACTTATATTTTTTTACAAATCAAACGCAATGTATAAGAATGACCTACCTTTTCTTAAGCATCTGGTGCTTATACAAGCACATCACAAAATTGGATGCTTGCTAAGAACTCCACTCCAATGGTTGATTCTTAATAAGAATGATGCTTAACAAGAAAAAGTGGCATAAGCACCTCCCATTATAAGTGATCGTAGCTCAAGGTTATCAAACTCTTTGATCCCACCTCCTAGAATCAAACAAGGGAGGTAGAGACATAAAACATCATATGGTAACACTAGATGTATGATCATACTTGTTATTGGGGTCGGCACAAGCCTAAAGCTAATTGAAGCCTCAAAGTAAACAGAACATAAATGAGGCATGTGTATAAAGTTTTTGTCATGTATCCTTTTTTTTGTGAGCTATGTAAGGAGCTGAGTGTGGTTAAATGAAGGCCAAGCAAGGGCTTGCATGGCCTTATCCTTGGGCTGACCCTGCTTGTTATATAAAATAACACAAATAAGGTACGCTTATAAAAAAACACAAATAAGGTATATGAACATTAAAATCATTTCAATAAATAAAAAAAATCACAATCTACAACTGACAGGTGCGACCAACCAACGAGTTCAATGATGTGGAGAAGAAACCAAAGGTAAAAAAAATATAATCCAGTGATACAAAAACATTACTTGCACCAATGCTTCATGTTATTGCTTTCTTGTACTATGTTTGCAACCGCTTCAAGTGCCACTAAGCAATCTGGATATCATGAAAGGAACTGTCGTGAATCATAAAAACCAACTAACTAATTAATAACTGTCATAAAAACTAAATAACTGAATTACAGTTAGAATCCTAATAGTTTTTATTCCCCATTCCCTCTCACCCACTTTAGCAAAATGTTGCATTGCTGCATTAGTAAAATGTTAAAGAGTACGAACTGTATTTCATGAAAAAACAAACATAAATAAACTCTTGCTTTTTGTTTTGAGTCTTAACATTATCTCTCATCCTTAATTCTATCTATCTTTTGATTGGCTATCTTTCCTAGGGGTGTTTATCAACCGATCCAAACCGATTCAAACCACAAAAACCGAACCGAAAAATCCAAAACCAAATAAACCGAAAATCGAAAAAATCGAAAACCGAAAAAACCGCAATTTTTTATTGGATTGGATCGGATTTTGGATCCTATAATGAAATCCAATTCAATCCAATCCAAACCGATCTATTATATACATATACTATTATTTTTGAAATTATAGTATTACTCATACTTATACGTTATTCTTCATACTTTTATATCCCTCATTCTCTTTAATATTTTTGTTGGAATGACAATATGACATATATAAGACTATTTAGAATAAATATTAATGTCTTTAAGTTATATTTTACTAAAAGTTTTGGTGCATAGCATATATATATTTGATTGAGTAATCATGAAAAATAGGAAAACAATTAAGTAAATTTGAAAAATAATTAGCTTCAATTTATTTGTAGCCGATTTGAGGAAAAAAAAAGAGGATAAGTAGGAGTAGATATAGAGAATTAATATAAAAGAACGCGTTAAAAAATATCAATAATTTTTTTCTTCTCAAACTCCCAAATTAAAATGAAGATTATCTTTTATCCACTATTAAATAAGTAGAAAGGACACTTGACGTTAGAAAAAAAAATAAAGTATGACAAAAACCGAATTATCCAATCCAATCCAAACCGCATTTGATTGGATTGGATCGGATCAGATTTTTTTAAGGAAGAAAACCGATCCAATCCAAACCGCACGATGTTTTTATCATTGGATCGGATGACTTTTTAGCTCAAAACCGATCCAATCCAATCCACGAACACCCCTAATCTTTCCTTTCGTAGCACATTTTATGAATTTTTTTTGAACTACATAGCATAGCTACATTAGCAAGATGATAAAGAGTACGAAGTGTATTTTGTGAAACGATGAACGAACATAAATAAACTCATGTGTTTTGTATCCGAGCCTTAACATTCTCTCTTTTCCTTATTTCTAAATGTTTTTTGATTATCTGTCTTTCCTTTCGTAACATATTTTATGAAATTTTATCGAACTACGTAGCATTGCTGTTTCACGAAATACAGTTTGTACTCTTTTGCATTTTGCTAATGCAGCCGTAGTTCGAAAAAATTTCATAAAATATGCTACAAAATGAAAGACAGCCAATCAAAAAACAGATAAAAATAAGGAAGAGAGAGAATATTAAGGCTAAGAAACAAACTCAAGAGTTTATTTATGTTTGTTCACCGATTCACGAAATACAGTTCGTACTCTTTAGCATTTTGCTTCGTGAAATGGTGAATGAACATAAATAAACTCTTGTGTCTTGTTTGAGCCTTAACATTCTCTCTCTTCCTTATTTCTATATGGTTTTTGATTGGTTGTCTTTCCTTTCATAGCACAATTTTACGATTTTTTTCGAACTACGTAGCATTGTTGCATTAGCAAAATGCTAAAGAGTACGAACTATGTTTTGTGAAACGGTGAACGAACACACTACAAAAAAAACACGACTTACTGATGGAAAAAAACCTGTCGGAAATGAAGAAATTCCGTCGGAAAACTACATTACCGACGGACTTTCTGACAGACACGGTTCCGTCGGTAATAGGCGCGTAGGAAAGCCTTTCCGAAGGATCAAGTTCGTCCGTCGGAAATTTCCGACGGCCTTAACCGTGGAAAAACTTGCCACACAGAACCCCTAATTACTGACGGAATTTTCAGTCGGAAAATGTAACCAACAATTACCGACGGAAATATCCGTTGGAAACAAGGTTTTTTTTGTTTTGTTTTATATTAATAAATAATTATTAAATTTTTTTATTGAAATTTATATATTCAATATCAAATATTATATTATATTTATAAATTATTATTATATTTTATTTTAATTAATTATATTTTATTTATTAACTATTATTATAATTTATTCATTAATTTATATTTTATTATAATTAATTATAATTGTATTATTATATTTTACTTTAATTAAATATTATTATATTATTAATTACAAAACAAAATTGAAATTAAAAATAAAATTTAAAAATCAATTAAATTAAAATTAATTTAAAATAAAAACAAACTCAACATATAATCCATAAATAAAATATCCGTCTATCTACAAATCTCTACTACACCTATAACTATCCTAATACCCATCACCATAATATCCGTCGTCGTCGTCCTGTCGGGGGGAGTCTGCCGGCGTCACATGATCATCAAGCTGCGGCTCAGTAGACAGACCGTCATCATGCGGCTGCGGTGGTGGATCAGCAGTAGTAGTAGAGGGTTGGGGATGGGGCCGGGTGGCATGGTGGACCCCCTGTAGAGCCCTGCGCCTGTCTGGTGGGAGGAAATCGAGCACAGCGGTCATGACCGTAGAGAATGTCTCCATCTACTGTATGATGCGCTCGTTCGTCTCCCTTTGCTGCTGCACCTCCTGCCTCAGCCGATGCACCTCCTCCGTGTCTTGTGAGCCGGAGGATGTAGGCTCCCTAATTGTCATGCTCGGCGTCGACCCCCGATGAATTGACCTGACCAGGGTCGCAGTACCGTAAATCCGTCCCTTGTTCTTCCTGCCCGCCACATCCATCCAGGCCTGGTTTTGTAGCCGCTCAACCTCAGCGGGGTCCAGCTGAGAAGGATCTGAGGCACGAGGAAGCGGGGAGGCGACCTCGGATGCTACTGACTAAACCGGCGTTGTACTCACTTTGCGATCAATACATTACAATCAATATGTATTAAACTATATAATAATAATAATAATAATAATAATAATAATAATAATAATAATAATAATAATAATAATAATAATAATAATAATAATAATAATAATAATAATAATAATAATAATAATTACCAAAAGTTTAAATATAAAAAACATTTTAGATCACCACCTTTATGCGCCTCGACCTCTTATCAACAAACTCGTCGGTGTTCGAGCGAATATGTGTCCGCTCAAAGACCGTAGGGACATCAACGGACCGAGCTAGCTCTCTCCCTCGCAACCGACACACCAATAAAATCAATTAGTTATATAACAAATTTTTAATAAAAATATACAATTTATAAATAATGCTATTTATATATGCATACCATGTAAATGGCATGCTGCATGTGACTAATAGAACCACCAGTGTGCATACTCCCACTCTTCTCGAAAGCCCGATTTATCTTCGCCTATTCACACTTCAGCTTGTAAGCTGGAGTGTCCCAGTATGCACATAGTTGGGCCCAGATGTTGGGCCCGATGTAATCCGAACGTATCCGGCTCTCCCTACGCTCCCGGAGCATGTCCCTCGATCGAGTAACTGCTCGGTCGTCAAAGATAGCACGTATCTCTGAGGTATGCTCCGGTAACCAGCACACAAGCTCCTGTTAACAAAGAAAAAAAAATAATATTATACAAAAGAATATATCAAATAAATGGAAAATTACATGAATTAATAAACAAGGACTTACCCCAGATAAATCGCAAGGTACGATCTCGATCCTCCCAGGGGATCACCCCCCATGATGGCCAGAAGCGACGATACTGCGCCTTGATGGCGAAGGTAACGTGCTTCGATCCCACTTTCGATGGGATGAAGTTGAAAAATTCATAATTTTATTAAATCAACAATATGACAACCAACAAATATATGCTTATTAAATAGTAATTATTTTTAAACAAAATTAAATTAAATTAAACTTACGATCCAGAAATGGGACGGATCCATGGTCGATCCTCAGGTGCGGTAACCCTGGCCCACTCAGGCAAGTCCTCAGCCGTGGCCGACTGCTGCACAGACGATGATGATGGTATGGCCATGTTGTGACCGTATGCGGCCCCGGATGATGAGGATGGAATGGTCGTGTCCGGCTGTGGCATCATCCCAGGAGTCGGCATAAATGATAATCCCGCTGGGTGTGTGACCGGCACAGTCGATGATGATGGTGGTGCTGGGTGTGGGTGTGGTGTGGGTCCAGTAGGGGGCGGCGAGTAGCCAGCTAGTGCGCGTCGTGGCGCAAAGCGAGTGGAGGTCTGGACATGCGTGGAGGGTGGGGTAGTGTGGGTTGGGGATAGTGTAGTATGGCTAGGGGATGATGTAGTATGGATCAGTGAGGGTATAGAATGGGTGGGGGAGGCTCCTGTAGGCGGCGATAGGGTAGGTGCGGTAGGGATGAGGGTGGGTGCGGAGGGACCTCCAGGAATGCGAGCAAGCACTTGGGACTTCACGGTGTATCGTCCCATCTTAGCCTTCCCCTTATCACCACTAGGCGGTGGGGGGCGGGGCGACTGTCCTCCTGATGCTGACATATCCATTTTTATAGCACAATTACAAATTAGCATAAAAACAATAAGTAATCGACATTTAATAGTCTAATCTAAGAAACTATTTTTATAGAATAATAGTTGTCAAGTCTTACATTATATTTCATAAGAAAATATTTAAAATACAATAAAAATAACATAACAATAAACTTCCTATTCAGACTCGGTATCGTCATCTGATTGTAAGTCCGACTCTTCTTCTTCTTGCATTGAGTCATCACTTTGGATTTCTTCCGCTGATGATGCATGCATGGATGCCTGATTACCAATGACCACTTTTTCCCCTTCATTTGCAGATCCCAACATGCCAGTAATACGCTTGACCTCAATTACTTCATTGACATGTGACGATTTATCCGTCTGGAATGGCGTCTGATCCTCTGCATCATCGATTTCTATGCGACCCCTAGGCTTGGTAGTGAATGCAACACACCAACCTCGTTTGTCTGTTCTCATTACTGGATAAGGGACATAATAAACTTGTTTTGCATTATGAGCAATTATAAACGGATCAAACTGTTGATATCTTCTATCCATGCGATGTTGTTTTGGCTTCAACGACTCAAGAGGGGGGTGAATTGAGTTTTCAAAAAATATTTCCCTCTTAAAAAATTTTCACAAAACTTTTCAAATCAGAGTTGCGGATTTGTGGCCTCAGGATCTTTTACAAAATCAATGAAGGGTTTATAAAAAATCTTGAATTGGAATATGATGAAGATAAGAAAGATCAATTCAGAATACATTCGGTTCAAATTTTTAATAATAACAAAATACAGAAACTGATTAAGCCTTTAAATATTAAGAACAAGTTATGCAAGTTTCAGATACAAGCATTAACAATCAAGAACGAACTTGCAGGTTTCAGTTTCAGTATTAGTTCAGTTTCAAAAAATCAAGAATGGTTTCGATTAACTCAATTTTGAACGTAGATAACACAGACTTGATTACAATCATACTCAGGTTTCAATACAGTTTATACAGATCAAGAACAGAAATTATATTGAACTTTAAACATCAAAACCACAAGTTCTTGATCATAAACAAAAATTAAAGACTTTGAGTTTAGAGATACCACACAACCAGATTTATCCTGGTTCAGTCACCTCCACTGTGACCTACATCCAGTCCTCACTCCACCTGTGGGATTTCACACACTAACACACAAGCTTTACCAGGTAGCTTGAAAACCTTTACACCATAGAGCATTCATTCACCTCGAGATACCACACTCTTGTGAAGAGCCTCAATGTTCTTCCTTAGGGATACCTCACCCTAATCACTCAGAGAGACTCTCTCTCTCTTTACAATTGAAAAGTAAAAACAAAAGTTGATTCCTAACTCTCAATAGTCAGATTAACAATTGAAGCACTTATGAGTATTGAAATACTCTTTTTCACAATAAGCTCAAGAAAGATGATGGATGATATGTGTATTGTATTCGATATGCTATTCGTTATGTTATTCAAAAAGTGTTCCTTTGATCCCTCTTTATATAGAAAAAAAGTTATAGTCGTTGGGATCAATCAAAACAGATTTGGATCTGATTAACAAAATCTGTTTTCTTGATTCAGTTCTTGAAATAAGATTCTGATAGTTATTATAGAATTCGCGTCCATATTGAAAATAATCGCGTCCATCTAGCCATTAAGATTTTACATTCGGACGGGCTAGTAGACGAGTTCCATATGCCACGTCAATGGACAGATCTTCTCATTAAGATCTTAGCAAGTCCAAAGACTTGTGTGAACAAGCGCTTTTGTCACCTTAGTGGACGAGCGCTTGTGTCTCTTCAGCGGACGGATGCTTGTATCACTCAAGTGGACGAGCGCTTGTATCATTTCAGTGGACGAGCGCTTGTCACTTGTGGGCGAGCACTTCTGTCACTTCAGTGGACTAGCGCTTTTGTCACTTATGTTGGACGGGCGCTTCTATCACTTCAGTGGACGAGCGCTTCTATCACTTGTTGGACGAGCGCTTCGATCACTTGTGTTTGGACGAGCGCTTGTATTACTTCAGTGTTGGACGAGCGCTTTGTATTACTTCATTGTTGGACGAGCGCTTTGGACGAGCACTTCTTATTTCCAAAAATCATTTTCATTAACGAAACTTATTCCTTTCAATGCAGGTTATGAAAATTGATTTTCTACATGCATCTTTTTAATTGAGCTTCTTTGTGACTAAGAGATTTCTTTCTCTTACAAATCATCTAAGACTTAAATCTAATTTCTCCTTAAAGCTCTTGTCTTTATGATTCCTTGATCTTTGTCTTTGATCTTTGATTCCTCCATGTAGCTCTTTTGATTCCTTCAAGTTCTTCCTTGAGTATTTTCCTTGTCTTTGCTCACTGAACTTGTTGATCACTGCTTGATACCTGTCTTTGCAATTTGACACTAAAACACTTGCATACACATTAAGTTGTATTTGTCATATATCAAAATCTCTAAGTCATTGAGTCTAACAAACTCCCCCTTTTTGATTATGACAAATATTTTAACAAATTATAAGATCAGAGTATAAGTGTAGCAGGCGCTAAGTGTTTTTAACAGATTTGTATCATGGTATCAGAGCAGTCAGAGCAGAAGTATATCAGAGCAAAAAAAATATTAACAGACCAAAATTTGATTTACTCCCCATTAATCATTTAGGCTCATTCTATTAATCATGTAAGCTCATTAGCTCCCCCTCAATATATGCATGTATAATTTGTTATTATATCCTTTCTCTATATCATACTTTTTCCTCCCCCTTTTGGCATTATCAAAAAGGTAAAGAAAAGAAACATTCAAAGCAATAGAGAAGGTAAGCATTTAAACATCCAAACATAGCATATAAAATTGTTCATGATAGAGGGATAGAGATTAGATATAGGATTGATCGATTATGCCCAAATCTTTTCTAATGAAAAAAGAAGCTTTCCTTGTTCAAGGGTTTGGTAAAAATATCTGCAAGTTGTTTAGTTGTATCAACATATTCAATCTCAATTTCTCTACTTTGAATATGGTCTCTAATGAAATGATGTCTGATTTCTATGTGTTTAGTTCTAGAGTGCATTATGAGATTCTTAGTTAGGTTAATTGCACTTGTATTGTCACATCTAATAGGAACTTAGTTTAGTTGCACACCATAATAAACTAATTATTGTTTCATCTATAAAACCTGTGCACAATAGCTACAGTCTGCTATATATTCGGACTTTGCAGTGGATAAAGCCATACTAGATTGTTTCTTACTGAACCATGATACTAATGAGTTTCCTAGTAAATGGCAAGTTCCACTTGTACTCTTTCTATCTTGTTTACAACCAGCAAAATCAGAGTCTGAATAGCTAATTAAAGTACATGTAGCTCCCTTGGGATACCATAGTCCCATAACTTTTGTTCCTAACAGGTACTTAATTTTCCTTTTAACTGCTGTTAAGTGTGATTCTTTTGGATTTGCTTGATACCTAGCACACATGCATACACTAAACATGATATCTGGCCTACTAGAAGTAAGATAAATTTGTGAGCCTATCATACCTCTGAATTTAGAAACATCAACGAGGTTTACCTTGCTCATCCTTGTCCAGATAACAGGAGGTACTCATTGGAGTAGTCATCTCCTTAGTATTTTTCATGCCAAACTTCTTGATCAACTCATTGCAGTACTTGGTTTGGCTAACAAAGATTCCATTTTCAGTTTGCTTTATTTGCAGTCCAAGGAAAAATTTCAGGTCACCCATCATTGACATTTCAAACTCACTCTGCATAAGACTTGCAAACTCATTGTACAGCTTCTAATTAGTGGCACAAAAAATTATATCATCCACATGTATTTGTACAAGTAAAATGTTGTGTGCCTTTTTCATAGTGAACAAAGTTGTGTCAACTTTACCTCTTTTAAATCCTGTTTCAATGAGAAATTACTCAACCTTTCATACCAAACTCTAGGAGCTTGCTTTAAGCCATATAGTGCTTTAGACAGTTTATAAACATGGTTAGGCAATTCATTATTCTCAAAACCAGGTGGTTGACCAACATACACTTCCTCTTGTATAAATCCATTTAAGAAAGCACTCTTAACATCCATTTGATACAATTTAAATCCCATTATGCAAGCATAAGCAAGTAGCATTCTTATAGCTTCTAATCTTGCTACTGGTGCATATGTTTCATCATAATCTATGCCTTCTTCTTGGTTATACCCTTTGGCTGCCAATCTAGCCTTGTTTCTCACAATTATACCATTTTCATCTAGTTTATTCCTAAAAACCCATTTTGTACCTATTACTTGACAGTTCTTGGGTTTAGGCACTAGTTTCCGAACTTGGTTTCTTTCAAATGATTTAACTCATCTTGCATAGCCATCATCCAATGTTCATCAATTATAGCATCATCTATGTTTTTAGGTTCTACATGAGACACAAATGCCATATGATTATAAGCATTTCTAAGAGATTGTCTAGTAGTTACCCCCTTTGTAATTTCACCAATGATGTTATCAATTGGATGATTTATGATGATTCTTCATTCCTTTGGTAGGTCGATCTATTGTTGTGTTTGCTCCTGCTGCAGCAATTCATTCTTTAAGCTTTCATCTTCTTCATTGTCTGTTTCTCTTCTAGGAGAGTTTTCTCAATTGAATCTGCAAGATCATCAATAACAGAATCCTTTCCCAACGTTTGGGGTTAGACTCATCCAAATGTCACATGCACAGATTCCTCAATAGTTTGTGTTCTCTTATTATATATATTCTAAATGCTTTACTAGATAGAGAGTAACCTAGGAAAATTTCTTCATCAGCCTTTGCCTCAAATTTTCCAAGATTTTTCCGTTGTTAAGAACAAAGCATTTGCAACCAAAAACATGAAAATGTGCTATATTTGGTTTTCTTCCTTTGTGAAGCTCATAAGGGGTTTTCTTTAAGATTGGTCCTATCAAGGCTCTATTTAGCACATAGCAGGTTGTATTGACAACATCTGCCCAAAAAGTTTTGGCAAGCTAGAGTCGTTCAACATAGTTCTTGATATCTCCTCTAATGATCTATTCTTTCTTTCCACTTACTCCATTTTGTTGTGGAGTTCTAGAAGCAGAAAAATTATGTTGAATGTCATGCTCATCACAAAAGTTTTCAAACACTTCATTTTGAAATTCTCCCCCATGATCACTTCTTATAGAAACAATTTTCATGTCCTTTTCATTTTGCACAATTTTTGTCATTTTATTAAACGTAGCAAATGAATTACTTTTATGAGATAGAAAATATGTCCATGTATATCTAGAGTAATCATCTACTATTACCAATGCATACGAGTTACCACCAAAGCTTTTGGTTCTAGATGGACCAAATAAATCCATGTGTAAAAGTTGCAAGGGTCTAGTTGTTGAAACAATGTTCCTTGGTTTAAAAGAGAACTTAACTTGCTTTCCTTTTTGACATGCATCACATAGTCCATCTGAGACACCCCGTTGTGCCCCATTGTATTATTACATTAAAACCTTAATATTTATTAACTTAATCGCGCGCTTACTGTTGAAAATACGTAAAAATTAAAAACTTAATTAATAATTATATAACTTATGGATATATAAAACACACCAAAACTATATTACATAAATACACACATAATTATTCTTTATTTTACACAACACGGTTTAGGGTATCCTCTCGGTAGGATCCCACACGGTACTTATTTATACAAACATGCTTATAACTAACGAAAGCAAGAAACGTCTTATATGACTCGCGCGCCTAAACTTACTACGCTACATTATCGGGGATCGGTAGATGGTTCTTCAGGTCGACTTCATAACGAACGTCGTTCAACTCTTCAACAATCTCCGTCTCGTATGGGGGTTCCATCCATCTCCTCAGAACATATTCGTTCATATGGTCTTCCTAGCGTACAAAGTAGAGACAGGACACCAAAAATACAGAAATAGGGAGATAAGAAACAGTTCTATCATCATAAGTGGAAAGGATTCATAGCATATAATACAATAATAGTCACAGACACGCATCATTCAAAATCAACAATCATCCTCAATTCACTATATATCATCCTCTACCCTTCAACTCATGCAACTAGACCTTTATGTCGATGTGGCCACTACTACTCTGTCACATCCCTCGTTGGGGATGCCCGGTCGATCGTCAAGTGACACGTTCCCCACGGCAGGTGCATTCTTATCCATGGTAAGAATGCTCATGCAAAAGCAATGACACTATAGTTGCTTGTATCGCATTGCACCCCCGATTCTCTCTCTCACTCTGTCAAGGGTGCTCATGCAAAGCAATGACACTATAGTTGCACAACCTAAATTCCTAATTTGGAACGGTCCACGAGAACTTCGGACCTCGTGTATCTCAAATACAGTTATGAACACCAATGCAACATATGATTCTCCATTGACTTTTATCAATAACAACCTAGTACCTCAAGCTTTTCCTCATAACCTCCACTTACATACTATATCACATTACTTCTATACCATAATAGCGAGGCACTTCTAATTCATATTCAAAACTCTCACCCAAACAAAATACCTCCCAGAGCAATATTTATCTTTCCTTAAAATCATCTAAGCATAGTATCGAGCCAGGCAGATCATGCATAACACATTAATCAACAGAATATTCAAATATCTCAATATCATATAAGGCAATTTATCACAACCAAATCATAATAGTTCAACCAAATAAATAACAAAGTCAGACTCATCACGGCCCGGCCGTGATAGCCATCCACCGTGGTGACGGACAACAAAGACAAGAATCCCACAACACGGAACCTGTCACGGACTTGGCCATGACAACCATCACTGGCGCGATGACGATGAAGCAAACATCCTCAATATCATAATTATTCAAACACCGAAACAATACGTCACATGCGGATGGAATACCTCAACCAGGCGTATCACAAACAGTCAAAAAGTAAATAATTCAAACATCCTCAAATATGAATAATCAACCTAAGGCGATAAACCCACAATTCCCAAATCGTCATTGGTTTTACGGAAAAAGATTTCAATACGATTTTGGTATTGTCGATTACTCGACCACTAGTAGGGTTTTAGGTCGCCCTACACCATTATTATAAATTATATACTACTTATCGATTCCGACGATGGAATGGTTCTTTCTCCCACCTGAGTTTGCACGAAAACACGTACTCGGACGATCCTCGTTATCCCGCCACGAGTTAACACAATCACCTTCAACCAAACAACATAATTATAATTAATCAACTAACACCCATCTATGACACTTTAGGGCTAGGTTGGCCAAGACTTAGAATTAGGTTTAGGATTATCTTCTTAATGTCATCTTTTGGATCCTAATTACTAGAGTCTTAATTAACATAGATTACTTATTACATGACTAAAATTTGAAACAAAATCCTCTAACCTTTAGGGTTAGGGTTTGGACAAGGGCTGACTTTTAGGGTTCAAAATCCTTAAAATTCCTAATCATGATTAAGTCATAGATTAATGATCCTTGATTAACCTAAATCATGGATTAGTGACTAAACAACTAAAGTTGAAACTCAAAACTTTCTAACTCTTTTTATACATAGATTCGGCCTCAACATAATCTTAGGGTTAGGGTTCTTAGTTTAATAAACCAACTTGGATTTATTAATCATACATACTAATAGCTTGATTAACAAGATCATTAATGAAAACCATGAACAAAAACTCTACCAAACCTACTTTGATAGATTCGGCCAAGGCTAGGTTTTCAAGAAAGAAATTTTGATTGCTTCATGCTCTTGGTTTTAGGTAGTAGACATGATATCTAGAAGATAGTAAGTTGTTTCATCTTCATTAGATTTTCCTAGGATTTATTATGATTTTTCAAAGTTCTAGGTTTGAAACTTGAAAATGATGAACCACCATGATATAAGTCTTGAATCAAGAAACTATCTAAAGAACATAGACATGATTTAAGACAAAGATTAGGATTTACCTCTTGATAATCAATGATGAAGACAATCCAAGAACTTGCTTTGAAAAACTTAGAACTAAGAACTTAGAACTTTAGAGTTTTAGAAGACAAGTAACCAAAGAACTAAAATGAAAAATGAGAGAAAGGTATTTATAGTGTAAGTGTGACATTTCAAGAAGGATCTAGATGAGATGAGTTGTCATGTTAAAAGGATTAAAGTGCAATTAAGTTCCAAGGACCAAATTGCAAAGATTCCAATAGTTGAAGGACTAGTTTGCAAATAGACAATAGAATGTCATGATGATGAGTTTAATCACATTAAATGCTAGCTTATCTTTGACTTAATTGGCTGATTTGGTGTCATAGATATTTTAGAGAAAAACTAACTTGTTGAAGAAGATTTGTTGAAGAAGATTGTTGAAGAAGATTGTTGAAGAAAAATCAAGAATGATGTAAAAAAGTGTGGAACATTCTAGAAAAATCTTGATTCATCCATCAAATGAGAAAGTCATCTTTCTCATGGGCTTATGTATTTGGGCTTGAACATTTGGGCTTAGTTTCATTTTCTTGTTTGTTGTGGGGCCCACTTGAAGATTTAAGCCTTTAAGCTTAAGATAAGAAACTTAAATGGGCTTTATGGACTCAACTATGAACTAGAAAAGTTTGGGCTTCTAAGCCACGACCATTTAAGGTTAAAAACAAGGATTCTAGTCCAATCCACTTGAAAAAAACGAAAAAAAACTAATTTAGGGACAAAAGCGGTAATTTACAGAAAGTTCGGGGACTTAACCGTAAATTTCGAAATTTTTTATTTAACCCTGAAAAACCTTCTAGACTTAAAAATATGATTCATCCCATTGAATCATCTCAAAATCCTAAGATAAACCCTCTATCCACTCTTAGAAACTCTAATTTCCCTTCCGTCGTCTACCCGATTACGTGTTCCGCTTGAAAAACGTAAATTATTTTATTTTTTTCTGAAAAAATTCTATCAATACAGAATCGTAGAAAATAAAATACTAAACTTAAGTCTTTCATTCACGAATTAAAATTTGGTTTTTCGAGCAAAGAAACTTCTTATCAGCGAAAACACTAAAACGGCAAATCGGCCTGGCTGAATTTTCAACCAAAACTTCCCCGTAACCTTATGCAAATAAGTATAACAAGGAAATGACCTTGGTTTATCCAAAATCATTTTCTAAGTCTCGATAAAAATATATATTTATATATTTATTACCGATATTACAAAACAAAGAAAATCGGGTGTTGCACCATCTCTTAAAAATTTCATTTTAGGCAAGCTAACTACAAGATCTTTACGAATCAGGTTATTCAAGTGGTTCATGTGAATGTGTGCAATTCTTCTATGCCAAAGCCAATTCTCTTCTTCTTGAAGCCTTTGTCACATAGTTGATCGATACTTAATAGGTTGTGTTTTAGTCCTCAACATATAAGTACATCCTCAATGATTGTTGTTGAGTCACTTCCAATGTTGCCAATGCCAAGTATTCTCCCTTTATTATTGTCTCCATGTGTGCAATTCCATCACACCTACAAAACAGAATTATGTTTGTGTTTTAGGTACCCAAATCTGTTTAGGTCCTTTTGAGTTAGTTAAGAATAGTTCCTTTAGGAACCTATATATACTTAGATTTAATGTAAGCAGATTTTATGTATTGACATGTAGAAGCTAAGTGACCTTTTCTAACACAAAAATTGCATTTTATCAAATGGTGTGTTTGATGTCTTAGGTGCAAAGAAAATTTTTTGAAAGATTTCTCATGCATCTTAGGTTTATAGCCTATTATTTGACCTTATCATAAACACATTTTTGCTGTCCTAATAAAGCATTCAAGTTATCTTTACCATTTTTGAACTTGGCTAAGTCATTTTTCAGTTTTTCAACTTCTTTAGTCAATGTACAACACGTAGAACAGTTAGAGCATATAGGTAGTTCCAAAACATTAGCCAATCTTTCTTTTACAGCACGATTTTGTTTCTAATTCATCAAGCTCTTTGTTTAAAACAGAATTTTTATCTTCTAAGCATGTGATGGTTTTCTTAGATTTATTTAGCAATCTAGCAAGTCTAATAGATTCTTTATGAAGTTCTTCAAAAGCATTTTGAAATTCATCATAAGAAGGTTGATAATTAGAACTTATTTCACTTTCTGAATCACTATGATTGCTGGCCATCAAGCACAGGTTTACCTCCTCAGATTCATATTCTTCTGTGGATTCTAGATCATTATCATCCTAAGCAATGTAGGTCTTTCTTGGCTTTCTCCACTTCTAGTCCTTTGAGTCAAACTTTTATGTTTTGTCCTTCTTTGCAACTTTGGACAGTCAAGCTTCCCTGGACAATCTTTCCACATTCATGGCATGTGATGTTGTTGGAAGGGTTGTCACCTTTGTCGACATTTCTCCTTTGAAAAGTGGATGGCTTTATTTTGAAGTTGCCTTTCTTCTTAGGAACTTCTTGAAATTTCTAACTAGCATTCCCATCTCTTCTTCGATTTAGGCTCTTTTCAGTATTATCATCATCACTTGTCTTCTTACGTGACTTGTGATTTCAGAGCCAATCCTTCTTTCTTTTATCAGTTTCTTCACTCTCATTCAGTCTGTTCAACTCCAATTCATGCTCTTGAAGTTTTCCAAACAATGTGGCAATGGTCGTTGATGAGAGGTCTCTAGATTCTAAGATTGCATTGACTTTAGGTTTACATTCCCTGCTCAAGCATCTTATTACTTTGTTAATTTGATCCTCATTTGATATAGTTTTTCCAAAATCAGCCAATTGATTTACAATGTGTGTGAATCTCTTTTGCATTTCAGTCACAGGTTCTCCTTGCTTCATGCGAAATAACTCATATTCATGTGTCAATGTGTTCATTCTTGAACTTTTCACATCCATGGTTCCTTCATGTGTTACTTGCAATGTATCCCACATTTCCTTTGCTGATTTACAATTTGAAACACCTGAAAAACTCATCACGGCTTAAAGTAGATGTTATAATATTCTTAGCACATGCATTATATTGAAATCTTTTCTTATCATCCTCATTCCATTCAATTGTAGGCTTATTTCTTGGAGAACCATTAGCATCTACAGTGGAGGGGACAAATGGTCCATTCTCTACTGCATCCCAAATGTCTACACCTGCTGCCTCAAGAAAGATTATCATTCTTTCCTTCCAATAGATATACTCAGATCCATTGAAGGCGGGAGGGCGTACAAGGGAAGCCCCTTCATTCAAACAGTCATTGGAAGCCATACTCTTATAGTTGTTAAGCCAAACTTAAGAGTTTAGCTCTGATACGAATTGTTGTTTTGGCTTCAACGACTCAAGAAGGGGGGGGATGAATTGAGTTTTCAAAAATATTTCCCTCTTAAAAACTTTTCACAAAACTTTTCAAATCAGAGTTGCGGATTTATGGCCTCGGGATGTTTTACAAAATCAATGAAAGGTTTATATAAAATCTTGAATTGGAAGATGATTAAGATAAGAAAGATCGATTCAGAATTAATTCAGAATAGGTTTGGTTCAAATTTGTAATAATAACAAAATACGGAAACTGATTAAGCCTTTAAAGATTAAGAACAAGTTATGCAAGTTTAGATACAACAATTAACAATCAAGAATGAACTTGCAGAGTTTCAGCTGATATTAGTTCAGTTTCAACAATCAAGAATGGTTATGATCAACTCAGTTTTGAACATATATAACACAGACTTGATTACAATCAGAATCAGGTAGCAATACAGTTAATAAAGATCAAGAACATAAATTATAAAGATTAGTAAACTCCACTGTGAACTACATCTAGTCCCCACTCCACCTGTGGGATTTCACACACTAACACACAAGCTTTACCAGGTAGCTTGAAAAACCTTTACACCACAGAGCACTGCTTCACCTCGAGATACTACACTCTTGTAAAGAGTCTCAATGTTCTTCCTTAGGGATACCACACCCTAATCACTCAGAGAGACTCCCTCTCTCTTTACAACCGAAAAGTAAAAACAAAAGTTGATTCCTAACTCTCAATAGTCAGATAAACAAATTGAAACACTTATGAGTATTGAAACAGTCTTTTTCACAATAAGCTCAAGAAAGATCATGAATGATATGTGTATTGTATTTGATATGTTATTCGTTATGTTATTCAAAAAGTGTTCCTTTGATCCCTCTTTATATAAAAAACAAGTTATAGTCGTTGGGATCAATCAAAACAGATTTGGATCTGATTAACAGAATTTGTTTTCTTGATTCTGGGTTCTTGAAATAAGATTCTGATAGTTCTTATAGAATTCGCGTCCATCTTGAAAATAACTGCGTCCATCTAGCCATTAAGATTTTACATTCGGACGGGATAGTAGACGAGCTCCATATGCCACGCCATTGGACGGATCTTCTCGTTAAGATCTTAGCAAGTCCAAAGACTATGTGGGGCGAGCTTTTGTCAACTTAGTGGACGAGCGCTTGTGTCACTTTAGTGGACCAGGCACTTGTATCACTCTAGTGGATCGAGCGCTTGTATCACTAAAGATGGACAAGCGCTTCTGTCACTTGTGGACGAGCACTTCTGTCACTTCAGTGACTAGCACTTCTGTCACTTTAGTGTTGGACGAGGACTTCTGTCACTTGTTGGATGAGCACTTCGATCACTTGTGTTTGGACGAGCGCTTGTATTACTTCATGTTGGACGAGCGCTTTGTATTACTTCGTTGTTGGACGAGCGCTTTGGACGAGCACTTCTTATTTCCAAAAATCATTTTCATTAACGAAAACTTATTCCTTTCAACGCAGGTTATGAAAATTGATTTTCTTCATGCATCTTTTTAATTGAGCTTGTTTGTGACTAAGAGATTTCTTTCTCTTACAAATCATCTAAGAATTAAATCTAATTTCTCCTTTAAGCTCTTGTCTTGATGATTCCTTGATCTTTGTCTTTGCTCTTTGATTCCTCCATGTAGCTCTTTCGATTCCTTCAAGTTCTTCCTTGAATATTTTCCTTGTCTTTGCTCACTCAACTTGTTGATCAACGCTTGATACCTGCCTTTGCAATTTGACACTAAAACACTTGCATATACATTAAGTTGTATTTGTCATATATCAAAATCTCTAAGTCATTGAGTCTAACATGCGAATGTACAAAGTTCCATACTTGGGATCCACTTTTGTGCCTGTCCTTGATGGGTCAAACTCATACAATAAAATAAGACTACTTTTTTAGGATAAGTAGTATTATTATAACAGAATCAGTATATGTGTTTTATGACCCCATAAAATCACAGTACCTTCACCTTGTACGACAACCCCGCTATTAATTGTCTTTTTGCCCACGTTCCATTCATCCCATCGTGGAATTTGTACCCATTAACAAAATGTATGCCATGATGTAACACGCCTATAGGGCTCAAACGCTAAATCTCTCAAGTGTTGATTAGCCACGCTTAACGGTTGTTGATACACCTACTAAAATGTAAGTCATATTAAATAATTACTTTTTTCAAGAGGCAAATTAAGCTTAATATAGTGTTTGCATTGTCATATTACACTTGTTGCTTGAACCATTAGGAAAATCTGCATGTGTGAAAGCGGAACCATCTTGTTCACTTAATTGATTAATTTGAAGGAACACATCGACAAATAAAATGTGTACTATGTGTTAAAGGAGAAATTATAATAACATGTGATACATTTTTTCAAAAATAGGTCATTAAGACTTACTCCAGATATGGTTTCACCTCCGTGCAATTTATCAAGACATGTACATGGGTAGATGCATACTCCTCATCAGAGTTAACCAAGAAGTAAGCTCCTTGCCAGATGACGGCCATGTAGGTTAAATACGGATAGCATATAGGGATACCCTGCATTATCAGCATCTACCTCGTTCCTAACATGTCTTGGTGCCAAATAAAGTTGTTGAAATAGTGGGAACAGAAATAGGTTGTCTCACGCGTGTAGGTAAGACGCATATATTGATCCTTCCACCCCTAGCCTTGTTTTTAATCGATCGTTTTAAGAGTCGCCCATGAATCTAAGTAATAAAATCACATCGTTGACAAGGAATTATTCAATGGTCGCTAATTATTTAAATGTCAAAATATAATAAAATTACCTTTCAAACGGATGCATCCACCTATATTGTATTGATCCACCAAGCCTCGCATCATATGCAAGATGGATGGGGGGAGATGTTCCATTAGTCTAAAAATCCTCGGGAAAACCCTCTTCATCTTGCACAAAATTCTTGGAGAGGTTAATTACTTATGTTTGTTTACTTGACTTTTATATATAAGTTTTAAAATCTATTGTTAGTGTATTAGTTAATTGTTTTGCAATAATTGTTACTAACAATTTTTTTAAAAATATTTTTTTATTCTTCCCACTTATTATGTTACTTTACTATTTAAAATCCTATGATGTTAATTACTTAAATAATAATTAGTCATTCTTCCCATAAGACCGATTTATTCAAATATGACATTTAATATAATAATTAATTACTTTATTTTAAATTAATGATTTTAATAATTAACTTCTTCACTAATATCACTTATTACATGAAAAAATAACTAATTACTCATTATTATGTAACTATTTTATTGATCAATTCAGCAATAACACGAGAAGATCCAGATCACGCTTAGCAATCACTATGAGCTCTTGCCAAATGCACATTACTATTAATACGATTTAATTAACTTCCAGTTTTATTTAATCACTCCGTTATTTACGTATAAATAATCCACGATCACCATTATAATGGATCACCATCGCTACGTCAATCAGCAGCTTCATCAATCTTTTCAAGTATATATGGGGAGGGAACCGATTTTATCGGATAATAATCAGCTGAGTCTCATCCTATCTACAATTACTTGTCCTTATGGTTTTATATTAGAGTAAATTAATTAATTAATCTACATTCATTCATTAATTATATATTTATTAATTAATTTATGTAATTAGCAAAAAAACAACTTACTAAAATTTAAAACTAATAAACACAATTTTGTTACAACTAGACAAATATATATATATATATAAAAAAATACACCCATAAAAATTAAACAGATATATACTACAACAAATTAAACAAATCAAATTTGTACAATTTCTTTAGCATGCATTGAACGAGTTATAATTAATATCCGAAAATAGAAAAAACCCAGTACTTCCAGCCGTAAAAGCCCCCTTTCACGGTGGTGATGGTGGCTAGTCTCACCCTCCGGTAGCCCTCAAAACAAAAGAGCACAACAACAACAAAATAAATTAGATTCACCAAATTCCATACATCACAGAGCCAACAAAACACAAAAAAATAACCTTAATCAACATTAATTATAATTAATCAATAAACCCAATTTTTTTTTAAATAAATAGTAATAAAATTAAATAGGAAAAAAATTGAGACGATACCTAAACAAATGTGGTGGTGGTTCCGGTGGTGGTGATTTTTCGGAATGTGGGTTCTTTGGTGGGAATGGGGGGAGGAGAAGGAGGGTGGGTTTGGGTGGTGGTTGAAGGTGGTGGTTCGCGGTGGTTGGCGCGCTTGAGACATCGGAACCGAAGAGAGGATAAGAGAGAAGGAGAGAGGAGGAAATGAGAGGAGAAAGAGGTGGAGGCGGTGGCAGGTGTTCACGAGTCACGAGCGGTGGTGGCGATGGTGGTGCGCGTGATGGGAAGTAGCGGGAGAGGCAGGAGAAAGGCAGGAGGAGAGAGTAGAGAGGAGAAGTGTGGGAAAGAGGGTTACGACCAGGTTATTTAAAAGGTTAAGGCGGTCCAATGGCTTTTTCCACCAAATTCAAAAAGATTACCGGGGAATAATTGGGCGTGACTCATTTAGAAGAGTTGTATCCATTTAGGTACCTATATTTGGAAATTACCAACGGACTATTTACCAATGGCTCTCTCTGCCAACAATTTGTCATTTCCGCCATCCCCGATGGATTTAGCTACGGATAAAGCCTTTACCTAGGTAATTTCTTCATTTTGGTATTCTAACTACAGGCGGTTAAATAAGAAATCGATTGACACAAACTACGAGCGGATACGAAGTCAAAGCCGTGTAATTTCTCACGTCGAGTAATATCATGTTTTTTTTAGTGACATAAATAAACTCTGTACTTTTTTTTTTTGATTGGATGTATTTATTTTAAGTCCACTTTATCCTTTTAGTCAAACTTTCGTTTGTCCTTCTTTTTGCACTTTGGGCAGTAAAGCTTCATGTGGCAATCTTTCCACATTCATAGCATGTGATGTTATTGGAAGGGTTGTCACCTTTGATGAAATTTTCTCCTTTGAAATTATCATCATCCCTTAACATCTTCTACTTCTTTGACTTGTGATTTGAGCCAATCCTTCTTTCTTTTATCGAGTTTCTCTCACTCTCATTAATCACTACAACTCCAATTCATGCTCTTGAAGTTTTCCAAACAATGTGGCAATGGTCATTGATGAGAGGTCTTGATTCTGAGATTACAGTGACTTTAGGGTCATTGCCTTGCTCGACATCTTATTACTTTTTAATTTGATCCTCATTTGATATAGCTTTTACAAGACTAGCCAATTGATTTACAATGTGTGTGAATCGCTTTTATATTTCAGTAATAGGTTCTCTTTATTCATCGTGGAATAACTTCATATTAAATGTGTCAATGTGTTCATTCTTCCTTTTCACATCCGTGGTTCCTTCATGTGTTACTTGCAATGTATCTACATCTCCTTTGCTGATTTACAATTTGAAACCCTTTAAAACTCATCACAACTTAAGCGGATGTTATAATATTCTTAGCACATGTATTATATTGAACTCTTTTCTTATCATCCTCATTCCATTCAATTGTAGGCTTATTTCTTGGAGCACCATTAGCATCTACAGTGGAGGGGACAAGCGGTCCATTCTCTCTTGCATCCCAAATGTCTACATCTCTTGTCTCAAGAAAGATTACCATTCTTTCCTTCCAATAGATATACTCGAGATCCATTGAAGGCAGGAGGGCGTGCAAGGGAAGCCCCTCATTCAAACAATCACTGGAAACCATACTTATATTTATTTGCTTAAACTAAAGTTTAGCTCGATACCAATTGTTGTTTTGGCTTTAACGTCTCTCAAGAGGGGAGTGAATTGAGTTTTCAAAAATATTTCCCTCTTAAAAACTTTTCACAAAACTTTTTCAAATTAGAGTTGCGGATTTTTGGGGCCTCAGGATCTTTTACAAAATCAATGAAGCGGTTTATATAAAATCTTGAATTGGAAGATGAATGAAGATAAGAAAAGATCGATTCATAATTAATTCAGTATTAGATTCGGTTCAAATTCTAATAATAACAAATATGTAAACTCGATTAAGACCTTTAAATATTAAGAACAAGTTATGCGAAGTTTCAGATACAAGCATTAACAATCAAGAATCGAACTTGCTGCTTTCAGCTGTCGGGATATTCGGGCTTTCAAAAATCAAAGATGGCTCTCGATTAACTCAATTTTGAACGTAGATAAACACAGAGCTTGATGCCATATCCGACTCAAAGTTTCAATACAGTTTATACAAGATCAAGAACATAAATTATGTTGAATTTAAACATCAAAACCACAAGTTCTTGATCACAAACAAATATTAAAGACTTCGAGTTTATAGATACCACACAACCAGATTATCCTGGTCTACCCCCTCCACTGTGACTCACATCTAGTCCCCCACTCCACCCGGTGGGATTTCACATGCTAATAAGGTTTACTGTAGCTTTGAAAACTTTATCGGACAGATTACTCCTTCATCTTTTGTGATACTACACTCTTGTGGAAGAGCTCTCAATGTTCTTCTTGTGTAGATACCTCACCAATCACCTGTAGACTCCCTCTCTTTACAATCGAAAAGTAAAACAAAAGTTGATTCTTAACTCTCAATAGTCCGATAACAATTGAAGTAATTTATGAGTATTGAAACACCTATTTTCACAATAAGCCTGGAGCAGAAGGATTTAAGGAATGAGCATGTAGATTGACTGAGCATGTTATTCATATGTTATTCAAAAAAGTTATCCTTGATTCATTTTATATAGAAAACAAGTTATAGTTTGGGACTAACCAAAACAGATTTGGTCTCCGACAACAGACTTGGCTTTGATTCTGTTCTGAAATAAGATTCGATAGTTCTTATAGAATTCAGCACCCATCTCAAAAAAAAAAACTGCTGTGCCCATCTAGTCATTAAGATTTTGTTATCTTGACGGGCTAGTAGAATTTAGCCCATATGCTACGCCAATAGACTGACTTTCTCATTACATTTTAGTGTGTCCAGACGGTGGACGAGCGCTTTCCGTCACCTTAGTGGATTTGCGCTGTGTTATCCTTTACAGACTATTTATCAACAATGAACAGCCAGATCACTTCAGCGGACGATCGCTTCATCTGTGGGACGAGTACTCGCTACTTTAGTATGGTTGGACGAGCGCTTCATTACTTGTTGGATGAGCACTTCATCACTTGTGCTGATCGGCGCCAGGCCACGTATAGGGAAGCGTTGGACGAGCGCTTTGTATTATCAGTTGTAGTATGAGCGCTTGGACGAGCACTTTATTTCCAAAATCATTTTCATTAACGAAAACTTTTTCCTTTAATACAGAAATTGATTTTTTCATGACTTTTGTACCTTGAGCTTCTTTGTGACTACAGAGATTTCTTTCTTCTTACAAATCATCTAAGACTAACCCACTTCTCCTTTAAGCTCTGGTCTCGCTGCTGATTCCTTGATCTTTCTTCGCTTTGATTCCTCCATGTAGCTCTTTCGCATTCTTTCAAGTTCTTTTTTGAACATTTTTCGTTTCTTCGCTCACTCTAACTTAACGACATCACGACACCAGTCTTTTACAATTGACATTCAAACACTTGGCTTACACATTTTGTTGTATTTGTCATATATCAAAATCTCTAAGTTACCGAGCTCCACATGCGAATGTCCATCGCCTCACACTGATCCACTCCTGCTCCGTCTCTCGGGGGGGGGGAACTAGCTATAACAAATAAGACTACATTTTTAGGGGTAAGTAGTAGTATTGTATTAACCCGGGAGTATGTGTTTATGACCCCATAAAACCCACCATACGGCACCAGACGACAACCCCGCTTATTAATTGTCTTTTTGCCCACGTTCCATTCATCTCATAGGAATTTGTACCCATTAACAAAGTATGTATGCTTAGCCAACACTGGGCCGTATGTGGCCTTACACAAAGTCTCCTAAGTGTTGATTAGTCACGCCTTAACCATTGGCTGATAACACCTACGAAAAGGTAAGTCATATTAAAGCACTACATTTTTCAAGAGGCAAACGTAAGCTTTCTAATATAGTGCCTACATCACATATTACACTTGCTGCTTGAACCATTCAGAAAATCCCACAAAGGGAGTGTGCAGTAACCATCTTGTTCATACGTTTATTTGATTAATTTGAAGGAACACACTGAAAATAAATGTGTACTATGTGTTAAAGGAGCACTATATTAGTTACTGTGATACATTATTTCAAAATATGCCATTAAGACTTACTCATGATATTGTTTCACCTCAGCAATTTATCACATATGTACAAGGAAGGAGTGGGTACCACTCACCGCTAATCAGTAAGTAAGTTCCTTTGCCGTCATGATGAAGTTTGTTAAATATGGAACAGAAATAGTTGTCTTACCAGTAAAAGATAAGTGATTGATATCATCTTTAGCTTCCGGTTTTTAATCATCGCTTGAGAGTTGCCGGCGACCCAAGTAATAAAAACATCGCGACAAGGCATTATTCAATGGTCGCTAATTATTTAAATGTCTAAATATACAAAATTATCTTCAAATCTGATA
>CM061062.1:13059622-13252106 GCA_030762895.1 Sophora flavescens | reverse complement strand
AAATCTCACATCCCCATTTCCCATTTTCTCCCCAATTCCTACATACTCCACCATCAATTTCCAATTTTTCCAACTAAGTCCTCTCAGATCTCACTTTCAATATTGCCCCTCTCCTCCTTCAGCCTTCAATCTGCAATGTCACAAGGTTACGCCATCGAACTCATTTCGGACCCTGCACTCGGAAAACCAGGTTCTGAAAGCATGGAACGTTCTTGGTATCGAGACAAATCAGCATACACTTACTTCCGAAATCGAATCACGACCACATCATACTCTCTCTTCCACAAACCCCTTCGCTTCCTCGAACTCCTTCCAAGCTCGAAACCCTCATCAAAACCTTCGCCTCAAAAAACACGAACTCAAGCAACTAGAGAGTTCAATCTGCAATTGGCCCTCCCTAATGATGACAACAAATTTCTACCTTCTCCAACGCCTTCCGTTTCGATCCTTCAGTTCCAATCGCAGCTCTGTGACGCTTTGAAGAAAGAAGAAGGGGTCGAGATTGGTGCAGATATAATTGGATTCTTGATCCCCTTATTGCTCTGTTGCTGAGCAACTCTAAGGCGAGGATGAGGCGTTTTGTGTGTTGAGAGATCTGAAATCTCTGTTAAAGGGTACGCTTATGATATTGCACTCGGGAAGCCACCGGTTCGCGAGCTTTTCTGTTCCAGCTTGGCAACAATGTAGAACAAACCATGAGGTTAATTCAATCTTTAGCATAGAATGGTGTAGTTTTGTTGCTACACATGATGATGTTACTTGGGTTGGGATTGATATATTATATATATGTTGCTATTTATGTTAACATTATGTAGTTGGAGAATTTGCATTTTACATCTGGACATTTTATTGTTTTCACTTTAAGAATGTTTTGGGAGACTTTTTTATTTTGTAATCCTGGAATTCTTTTGCTATAATGATTGCTATGCCCGGTTGAAGTCATTTTGTTGAACCAAGTTTTCAAATTGAAAGATGGCATTTAGTTTATCTTAGTAGCTTTCTTAAATCTTTACAGAAAGTATATTAGTTATCCATGTCATGAAGATTAGGCAAAGTTTTACATTAGTCTGTTCGACTTTCTGCGGTAATTGCTTATATCGCAATCTGTATGTTTGGTTTGGCCTGGCCCTCTCTCTCTAAACAAAATTTTCTCCATGTTATATATTTGGTTTGGTATATAGCCTCATAAAAACTAAATTCTCTCTTGCTCTACTCCCTGCTTCTCTTTTACTTAGGGTTTGGGAATGGCTATGTAATAACTAGCAGTAAAGAACAACATAGGCAGGGTGAAGAAAGTGTATGTTAGCTTGGTACCAAGAATAATAAAGAAGAAGAATGTATTATGCTTTTGTGTTGCAAGTATTATGTTAGCTATTTTGCATTGCATACCAAGTATTATATGTTAGTTTACTTCATTAAACTTTTTCGTTTCTTTTTCTGCATATATGCATTATGTAGGAACTTACTGCTCATTCTTATATATTTGAACTTCAGTAGAATTCTGAGAAAGTACTACAATATTTGAAGGAATCATTTATGATTAGTTTCAGAAACTCAATCAGGAGTATAAAGGCAATGTTGTGTGAGATTTTACCTTTGATACTGCTGCTGGTAGCCTGGTAGGACTCCATTCACTCTTTCGTAAAATACTCACTGGAAATGTCTGAACCACGTCATTGTTCCTGGGAATTTGGGAAAGAGTTTTATGTTAAACATGATTTCTTTGTTATTTTCACTGTTAAATTGTTAATCTTTTTGTTTATCATTGTAGCTGTCTTTAGTTGGCTTCTTGTCTTTCAAGTATCTTTAATGTCAACATCCGAGCAATGGCATGCTTGACTATGGAATAATTTTGATTAATTTATGAGACTATCTTGTGATGTTGTCCTGTCCTCCTAGCTTAGGTATTAATGATGTGTGTTCTTTTTAGGCATTTGACACTTCTGTAATGCAAGGTTCTTTTCTGTAAATTGGGATTAGTATTATTCTTGTCCATTCTTTTTATTTATCAGAGATTAGAAAACATGGTAATGATCTTGATTTGTAAATGGTATATTACAGAGAAGAGTATTAGAAGTTGAGATAATATGCTTATGTGTTATGACACAGAATCTATTAGCATGATCAATATAGCTTTTATTGCTGTTTTGATTTCTTCTACCTTCCTAGCCTATCTTTTCTCCCCGTTTTCCAGAGTTTTTCCACCCCTATAGGTAAAGAATAATGAGATATAATCAAGTGTCTATGCAGGAACCCCTTATGTTTTTCCTGTTTTCCACTTGGACCAACATACGTAGGCAAATGGTATTGGGATTCTTGCAGAAGGTTTTAATGTTAAAAGTGTTACAATGTGCTGAATTTATGAAAGCAACGATTTGAAAGTTTGATGATGAATTTATGTATATTGTCTTTTATGTGCTGTGAAATTGTAGAAAGGATTTAGCTGAAATGGCCTTATGGAGGAATTGATTTTTGATAGAATACAATGACATCATTTGATATATGTAGCTGCTCTACCTAGTGGAAAAGTACTATGATTGTTGTGAAATGTGTTATATGCAATGTTATCATGCGGAACATAGCGGAAGGCTAAAAATCCCCCTTCAAACCGCCATCCTTCACAATTGGCCATAGCGGTTGAGCAAAAATCCGCCCCGCAATCCGCATGAGTGCGCCATGGCCGCTTATTTGATAACACCCTGGTTTTATGGTGTCCTTAGACATCATAACCATATGTGAGTCCAAAGTTTCCATCTATGTGCAATATTTATAATTAGTCTGTTTCTTTGTATTGTCATCCATGCATAAGCTGACAGTTCTTATTATATAGTTCCAATTTGCGGAACTATCCCAACATGTGTTTGCTCTATCAATGTTCAAGTGTTCTTTTGAATTATGATAATATTGACTCTTTATCCCCTAGCATGGTTGGGTTTTTAGTTTATGATAGAATATAATGATATCGTTTGATCTATGTAGTTGACTCTCACCTAGTGAAAAAAGACTTAATTTAGTTGTTGTTTTAATTTGTTGTTAATAGGTTTCCTTAATTATAGTTTCCATTCTCTCTTCATCAATTGATTTGAGGCCATTGAAATGTTCTCTAAGGCTGGTGTATGTTGAGCTATATGAAGTCTAGTAGTCGAATGAATGTACATTTGATGTCGATGTGAATGAGTGTAACTTCCACAAATATATAAAGAGTAATGATATTATGACACAAAAGTTGATACCAACTTTTTGACACCTTGATTAATCGATACAAACATTTGGTTAATTCGGTGCATTATATGATTAATCATGTATACAATATTTGGATAATTCATGGTGATCCATTAATTATATAAAAATATGAATTAATCGGGAGTATTTGTATGTGATTAATCAAATATTTATATGGTTATAGAAAAATAAGCTTAGATGACTCTTAATCATATAATAAATTGAATTAACAAAAATTTTACACATAATTAACTAAGGTGTTAATTTGATATCAAAAATTGATATCATAATATGCATTACTAATATACTAAATTTGATGTGGCCTTATTGTTGGTTTTTATGGCAGAATGCCCCAGTAACTTTTTTACTTGTTTTTCTCAAACCCTTATGAAGACATTAATGGGAGTGACTTTTGAGGCTTTGCGGTGGGACAGGTTGTATTAGTTGCTTTTATCATAAATTCCCTCGAAAAAAGTCAGATATACATCACTTACGGATTTGGCTCTTCTAAGGTTATGTTCAAGAGTTTTGTAAAAGATGGAGTGAAGTGGAGAAATAAAATACATTACTATATTGTTTGGAAGTTTAATGAAGGAATGGAGGAGATCCCAAACCTCCAAAATTAGATGGTATAAAAATTGGATGGTTTGGGTTATTATTCCAAACCATCTCACATCATTACTATAAAAACTCTCAAACAATGGATTAGTATCTTTCAACCACTTTACTTCATTACCAGAGTGAGAAAGTAAATAGTTATTCACTATTGATTTGATTAAGTATCTATTTACTATTGATTTGATTAAGTAGATATTCACCATTGATTTGTTTTAGGGTGGATAAACCCTTAACCCCTTACTCCCTTTAGGGTGTGTTTGGTTAACGGAGGAGGGGAGGGGAGGGGAGGGGGGGGAGGGATTTAAAGGAGGGGGAGGGGAAGGGAGGGAGGGGGAGGGAGGGGAGGGGAGGTTTTAATTAGATATTATGTTTGGTTGGGAGGAGGTGGAGGCGGGAGGGGAGCGAAATAACTCTTTTCTTGTTTGGTTCACAAGGAGGAGAGGCATTTTTAAACTAATTTACTTTTATACCCTTTTTAATTTTATATCCTTTGGATTTTAAATTTTATTAAGGTTAATTTCCGCTACATCAGTTAAAATATTTTAAAGTTACCTCCCCCTCCCCTCCAAATCTCCCAATATTGGAGGAGTCAAAATGGATCAGGAAGGATTTTGCTCTCCCTCTCTCCTCTCAAAATTTAACCAAAGCATATAAAATTTAAAATATTTCCTCCCCTCCCCCCCTCCATTCCCCTCCAACCAAACATAGCATTAGAGATTTTAAATCCATCACTTTAAGATAAGTGATATGTATCTTGAATGCTTTTGTGGCAGAAGGTGAAACGCAACATCCCTTCGTCACTAGGTTTTGCTTCATTTGATCATTTTAAAGGAATCCACAACAGTTTCTTTCATGATTCAACTTGGTTGGTGGCATTTGAAACGGTTGCAAAGTAGAATAAAGCAGTAACATGAAATCATGAAGTGTGTGGTTGGTTTTACGATGAAAAGTTTCGAATTGATTATATTATCCTCAAACGTGATTTTAATAAAAATGAGGTGTTTGGTTATTGTCGGATATAATTGATTTTGTCTTTACAAGTGATTTGATTAGAATTCTGAGTAAAGTAGCTTTTGCGTTGAATTTAAAATTTACATCAAGTTTTATATAAAACCCGCTTAAAATAAAAACATCTAAACATAAATTACTCCACTTTAAATTCAATTATAACCAAATAAATTTTATAAAATTAATTTCATTTTTTGACAATTAGAAAAAATTCATTAATAATATCCAACTATAGCATCAAAAGGCTGCACTTCCCACCTTCTAGGAAGGGTTGAAAAACAAAACATTCAATCATGTGCTTCAAACTAGATAGCAAAACTTACAGCACAATTCAAAACCAGTACAACAAAACCCCTCGTTCTAAACTCCAAATTTCCTTTTACACCTTCCACAATGGGAATTTATCCTCCCATGACAGATTCAAAAGTCACACCCTGTTACAATGAAAAACATACACCCTTTTTACAATCACGTGTTTCAAGAACAAGAGAGGAGCCAATTTTTTTTACCTATTCATTAGTACATAGCAACATAGGTGGCGTTTGGAAGAGAATATTTTATTTAGTTCTCCTTTTGACTTATCTGATGACTATGAAGCTTATGCGGTGTGTTTGGCGAGGCTTATAAAAATAACTTATGCTTATCCCATAAGGAGTTTTTGACTTATTTTCATAAGTCATTGGGAGAAGCTTATGGAATTATCACAAGAGCATGCACTAAACACTCTCTCAGTGTTTTTATTTATTGAATCCTCCTACGCCCTTTTCTTTTAAGCATTTTATGGCATAAGCTCTCATCGATAAGTGTCTTATGTGAGGTTTCTTAATTAAGTTGTTTACTCAAACACACCCATAATCTCATCCTCATCCACTTATATTTTAGCATACCCTGTTACAGCACTAAAAAAACACCTTATCAGCCCCATTCTTGTGATAAAGAACCTCTGCTGCATAGCATTTTGTTGCAGTCACTTTTATCACTGTCTCCCACCTGTTCTTTTCCCATTGGATCACTAGTGCCATGTCACAGGAAAAGTATAACACAAAGTGTTGGTGCAACTGATGTTTCAGTATTACCAGATTATATTTTTCACCTTTGGTCCATTTTGATGTACAAGTACTCTTTTTAGGATCAGTATCAAATACGGATAGAACATTGATACATCTAGCATGCATTTTGAAGTATCAGTAATAGACGTTTGTTAATTTGCAAGCCAAATCACGAAAACTAATAGGAAAATCTATAATGCACCTCTGCCGTACGGGACTCGGAGATCAACACATGACAAATACTTGAGAGACAACAACTCTTTATCCCATATATTGTTTGGTGGAATGATAGACAATACAGATAAAATATTTTAAAATTTACTTAAATACTGTTTATAATATGTAATAATATATAATATTATATTAAATAAGTATTATCTATAATATAATAATATTATGTTATATAAAACATAACATTAAGTTGTAGAGATACAGAGTATATATACCCTTTGTGATAATATATCTATAAAGACTAAATTAGTCTTTTGGTCCCTCAAATTGTTTTAAAATGTTTAATTTGGTCCTCAAGTTTTTTAAATGTTGATTTTGGTTAACCTTAATTCCTAAAACTTATTCAGAATAGTTTTCTTCCGTCAAGTTGACCAATTCGGCGACGCTACCCTAATGCCACGTGGCATTAAATTTAATATTTTAATGCCACGTGCAATTTCGGGAATTATTTTTTAATTTTTAATATTTTTTTGGCTAAATTACTCTTTTGGTCCCCAAATTGTTTTAAAATGTTCAATTTAGTCCTCAAGTTTTTTAAATGTTCATTTTGGTTTATTAGTCAACTTGACGGAATGACCTATTTGAATAAGCTTTAGGAATTAAGGGACCAAAATGAACATTTTAAAAACTTGAGGATCGAATTGAATATTTTAAAATAATTTGGGGACCAAAAGAATAATTTGAGATATATAAATAAAGAGAGAAGGCAGAGAGATGGGGAGATAAGAGAGAGAGAGAGAACATATGTAATAAATAAGTAAGGATAATTTTGTCTTTTAAATAGTATGTACATGAACAAAAAGTTATCCCATGATTTGGTAAGGGACAAGATGTTGGGTTTTTGTCAGTCTCGCAGCTCTTTTTTGTCGTGTCGCCTGATCAGTTGATCACTTTTCAAAATCAAATATAGAATAATTATTTTTTGTGTTGTCTAGTCACTTATATATTTTTACAAATCAAACGCAATGTATAAGAATGACCTACCTTTTCTTAAGCATCGGTGCTTATACAAGCACATCACAAAATTGGATGCTTGCTAAGAACTCCACTCCAATGGTTGATTCTTAATAAGAATGATGCTTAACAAGAAAAGTGGCATAAGCACCTCCCATTATAAGTGATCGTAGCTCAAGGTTATCAAACTCTTTGATCCCACCTCCTAGAATCAAACAAGGGAGGTAGAGACATAAAACATCATATGGTAACACTAGATGTATGATCATACTTGTTATTGGGGTCGGCACAAGCCTAAAGCTAATTGAAGCCTCAAAGTAAACGAGAACATAAATGAGGCATGTGTATAAAGTTTTGTCATGTATCCTTTTTTTGTGAGCTATGTAAGGAGCTGAGTGTGGTTAAATGAAGGCCAAGCAAGGGCTTGCATGGCCTTATCCTTAAGTGACCCCGCTTGTTATATAAAATAACACAAATAAGGTACGCTTATAAAAAAACACAAATAAGGTATATGAACATTAAAATCATTTCAATAAATAAAAAAAATCACAATCTACAACTGACAGGTGCGACCAACCAACGAGTTCAATGATGTGGAGAAGAAACCAAAGGTAAAAAAAATATAATCCAGTGATACAAAAACATTACTTGCACCAATGCTTCATGTTATTGCTTTCTTGTACTATGTTTGCAACCGCTTCAAGTGCCACTAAGCAATCTGGATATCATGAAAGGAACTGTCGTGAATCATAAAAACCAACTAACTAATTAATAACTGTCATAAAAACTAAATAACTGAATTACAGTTAGAATCCTAATAGTTTTTATTCCCCATTCCCTCTCACCCACTTTAGCAAAATGTTGCATTGCTGCATTAGTAAAATGTTAAAGAGTACGAACTGTATTTCATGAAAAAACAAACATAAATAAACTCTTGCTTTTTGTTTTGAGTCTTAACATTATCTCTCATCCTTAATTCTATCTATCTTTTGATTGGCTATCTTTCCTAGGGGTGTTTATCAACCGATCCAAACCGATTCAAACCACAAAACCAACCGAAAAATCCAAAACCAAATAAACCGAAAATCGAAAAAATCGAAACCAGAAAAAACCGCAATTTTTTATTGGATTGATCGGATTTTGGATCCTATAATGAAATCCAATTCAATCCAATCCAAACCGATCTATTATATACATATACTATTATTTTTGAAATTATAGTATTACTCATACTTATACGTTATTCTTCATACTTTTATATCCCTCATTCTCTTTAATATTTTTGTTGGAATGACAATATGACATATATAAGACTATTTAGAATAAATATTAATGTCTTTAAGTTATATTTTACTAAAAGTTTTGGTGCATAGCATATATATATTTGATTGAGTAATCATGAAAAATAGGAAAACAATTAAGTAAATTTGAAAAATAATTAGCTTCAATTTATTTGTAGCCGATTTGAGGAAAAAAAAAGAGGATAAGTAGGAGTAGATATAGAGAATTAATATAAAAAAGAACGCGTTAAAAATATCAATAATTTTTTTCTTCTCAAACTCCCAAATTAAAATGAAGATTATCTTTTATCCACTATTAAATAAGTAGAAATGACACTTGACATTAGAAAAAAAAATAAAGTATGACAAAAACCGAATTATCCAATCCAATCCAAACCGCATTTGATTGGATTGGATCGGATTTTTTTAAGGAAGCAAACCGATCCAATCCAAACCGCACGATGTTTTTATCATTGGATCGGATGACTTTTTAGCTCAAAACCGATCCAATCCAATCCGCGAACACCCCTAATCTTTCCTTTCGTAGCACATTTTATGAATTTTTTTTGAACTACATAGCATAGCTACATTAGCAAGATGATAAAGAGTACGAAGTGTATTTTGTGAAACGATGAACGAACATAAATAAACTCATGTGTTTTGTATCCGAGCCTTAACATTCTCTCTTTTCCTTATTTCTAAATGTTTTTTGATTATCTGTCTTTCCTTTCGTAACATATTTTATGAAATTTTATCGAACTACGTAGCATTGCTGTTTCACGAAATACAGTTTGTACTCTTTTGCATTTTGCTAATGCAGCCGTAGTTCGAAAAAATTTCATAAAATATGCTACAAAATGAAAGACAGCCAATCAAAAAACAGATAAAAATAAGGAAGAGAGAGAATATTAAGGCTAAGAAACAAACTCAAGAGTTTATTTATGTTTGTTCACCGATTCACGAAATACAGTTCGTACTCTTTAGCATTTTGCTTCGTGAAATGGTGAATGAACATAAATAAACTCTTGTGTCTTGTTTGAGCCTTAACATTCTCTCTCTTCCTTATTTCTATATGGTTTTTGATTGGTTGTCTTTCCTTTCATAGCACAATTTTACGATTTTTTTCGAACTACGTAGCATTGTTGCATTAGCAAAATGCTAAAGAGTACGAACTATGTTTTGTGAAACGGTGAACGAACACACTACATAAAATACACGACTTACTGATGGAAAAAACCTGTCGGAAATGAAGAAATTCCTTGGAAAACTACATTACCGACGGACTTTCTCGGGATGTATACTGGCCCGCTTCGGAATAGGCGCCGGGAAAGCCTTCCAGAAGGATCAAGTTCGTCCGCCGGAAATTTCCGACGCCTTAACCGCGGGAAAAACTTGCCACACGGAACCCCTAATCGACGGAATTTTCATCCGAAAATGTAACCAACAATTACCGACGGAAATATCCGTTGGAAACAAGGTTTTTTTGTTTTGTTTTATATTAATAAATAATTATTAAATTTTTTATTGAAATTTATATATTCAATATCAAATATTATATTATATTTATAAATTATTATTATATTTTATTTTAATTAATTATATTTTATTTATTGACTATTATTATAATTTATTCAGTAATTTATATTTTATTATAATTAATTATAATTGTATTATTATATTTTACTTTAATTAAATATTATTATATTATTAATTACAAAACAAAATTGAAATTAAAAATAAAATTTAAAAATCAATTAAATTAAAATTAATTTAAAATAAAAACAAACTCAACATATAATCCATAAATAAAATATCCGTCTATCTACAAATCTCTACTACACCTATAACTATCCTAATACCCATCACCATAATATCCGCGCCGTAGTCCCCTGTCGGGGGAGTCTGCACGGCGTCACATGATCATCAAGCTGCGGCTCGAGAGACGAGCCAGTCATCATGCGGGCTGCGGTGGTGGATCGCCAGATAGTAGTAGAGGGTTGGGGATGGGCCGGTGGCATGGTGGACCCCCTGTGAGCCACTGCGCTGTCCCGTGGGGAGGAAATCGAGCACGGGGTCATGACCGTAGAGAATGTCTCCATCTACTGTATGATGCGCTCGTTCGTCTCCCTTTGCCGCCGCACCTCCTGCCTCAGTCCGATGCACCTCCTCCGCGTGTCTTGTGAGTAGGAGGAGGAGGCTCCCTAATTGTCATGCTCGGCGTCGACCCCGATGAATTGACCACGACCAGGAGTCGCAGATCTGTTAATCCGTCCCTTGTTCTTCCCGCCCGCCACATCCATCCAGCCTGGTTTTGTAGCCGCTCAACCTCGGCGGGGTCCAATGAGAAGGATCCCGAGGCACTGAGCGGAGGCAGCCTCGAGATGCTACTGACTAAACCCGGCGTTGTACTCCGCCTGCGATCAATACATTACAATCAATATGTATTAAACTATATAATAATAATAATAATAATAATAATAATAATAATAATAATAATAATAATAATAATAATAATAATAATAATAATAATAATAATAATAATAATAATAATAATAATAATTACCAAAAGTTTAAATATAAAAAACATTTTAGCTCACCACTGTCTGCCTCGACCTCTTATCAACAAACTCGTCGGTGTTCGAGCGAATATGTGTCTGCTCAAAGACTGTAGGGACATCAACGGACCGAGCTAGCTCTCACACTTTGCAACCGACACACCAATAAAATCAATTAGTTATATAACAAATTTTTAATAAAAATATACAATTTATAAATAATGCTATTTATATATGCATACCATGTAAATGGCATGCTGCATGTGACTAATAGAACCACCAGTGTGCATACTCCCACTCTTCTCGAAAGCCCGATTTATCTTCGCCTATTCACACTTCAGCTTGTAAGCTGGAGTGTCCCAGTATGCACATAGTTGGGCCCAGATGTTGGGCCCGATGTAATCCGAACGTATCCGGCTCTCCCTACGCTCCCGGAGCATGTCCCTCGATCGAGTAACTGCTCGGTCGTCAAAGATAGCACGTATCTCTGAGGTATGCTCCGGTAACCAGCACACAAGCTCCTGTTAACAAAGAAAAAAAAATAATATTATACAAAAGAATATATCAAATAAATGGAAAATTACATGAATTAATAAACAAGGACTTACCCCGAATCGTCTGAAGGTACGATCTCGATCCTCCGTGGGATCACCCCCATGATGGGCGAGCGGCGATCTGCGCCTTGATGGCGAAGGTAACGTGCTTCGATCCCACTTTCGATGGGATGAAGTTGAAAAATTCATAATTTTATTAAATCAACAATATGACAACCAACAAATATATGCTTATTAAATAGTAATTATTTTTAAACAAAATTAAATTAAATTAAACTTACGATCCAGAAATGGGACGGATCCATGGTCGATCCTCAAAGTGCGGTAACCCTGGCCCACTCAGGCAAGTCCTCGGGGCCGATCGCTGCATGCTGACGATGATGATGGTATGGCCATGTTGTGACCGTATCGCCCCCGGATGATGAGGATGGAATGGTCGTGGTCCATTGTGGCATCATCCCGGAGTCGGCATAAATGATAATCCATTTGGGTGTGTGACCAAAGCACGGTCGATGATGATGGTGGTGTGGGTGTGGGTGTGGTGTGGGTCCGCAGGGGCGGCGAGTAGCCGGCTAGTGCGCGTCGTGGCGCAAGCGAGTGGAGGTCTGGACATGCGTGGAGGGTGGGGTAGTGTGGGTTGGGGATAGTGTAGTATGGCTGGGGATGATGTAGTATGGATCGGTGAGGGTATAGAATGGGTGGGGGAGGCTCCTGTAGGCGGCGATAGGGTAGGTGCGGTAGGGATGAGGGTGGGTGCGGAGGGACCTCCAGGAATGCGAGCAAGCACTTGGGACTTCACGGTGTATCGTCCCATCTTAGCCTTCCCCTTATCACCACTAGGCGGTGGGGGCGGGGCGTGTCCTCCCGATCGTTGACATATCCATTTTTATAGCACAATTACAAATTAGCATAAAAACAATAAGTAATCGACATTTAATAGTCTAATCTAAGAAACTATTTTTATAGAATAATAGTTGTCAAGTCTTACATTATATTTCATAAGAAAATATTTAAAATACAATAAAAATAACATAACAATAAACTTCCTATTCAGACTCGGTATCGTCATCTGATTGTAAGTCCGACTCTTCTTCTTCTTGCATTGAGTCATCACTTTGGATTTCTTCCGCTGATGATGCATGCATGGATGCCTGATTACCAATGACCACTTTTTCCCCTTCATTTGCAGATCCCAACATGCCGATGTCGCTTGACCTCAATTACTTCATTGACATGTGACGATTTATCCGAATCCGGAATGGCGTCTGATCCTCTGCATCATCGATTTCTATGCGACCCCTAGGCTTGGTAGTGAATGCAACACACCAACCTCGTTTGTCTGTTCTCATTACTGGATAAGGGACATAATAAACTTGTTTTGCATTATGAGCAATTATAAACGGATCAAACTGTTGATATCTTCTATCCATGCGATGTTGTTTTGGCTTCAACGACTCAAGAGGGGGGGGGGGGGGGGGGGGGAATTTAGTTTTCAAAAAATATTTCCCTCTTAAAAAATTTTCACAAAACTTTTCAAATCAGAGTTGCGGATTTGTGGCCTCAGGATCTTTTACAAAATCAATGAAGGGTTTATAAAAAATCTTGAATTGGAATATGATGAAGATAAGAAAGATCAATTCAGAATACATTCGGTTCAAATTTTTAATAATAACAAAATACAGAAACTGATTAAGCCTTTAAATATTAAGAACAAGTTATGCAAGTTTCAGATACAAGCATTAACAATCAAGAACGAACTTGCAGGTTTCAGTTTCAGTATTAGTTCAGTTTCAAAAAATCAAGAATGGTTTCGATTAACTCAATTTTGAACGTAGATAACACAGACTTGATTACAATCATACTCAGGTTTCAATACAGTTTATACAGATCAAGAACAGAAATTATATTGAACTTTAAACATCAAAACCACAAGTTCTTGATCATAAACAAAAATTAAAGACTTTGAGTTTAGAGATACCACACAACCAGATTTATCCTGGTTCAGTCACCTCCACTGTGACCTACATCCAGTCCTCACTCCACCTGTGGGATTTCACACACTAACACACAAGCTTTACCAGGTAGCTTGAAAAACCTTTACACCATAGAGCATTCATTCACCTCGAGATACCACACTCTTGTGAAGAGCCTCAATGTTCTTCCTTAGGGATACCTCACCCTAATCACTCAGAGAGACTCTCTCTCTCTTTACAATTGAAAAGTAAAAACAAAAGTTGATTCCTAACTCTCAATAGTCAGATTAACAATTGAAGCACTTATGAGTATTGAAATACTCTTTTTCACAATAAGCTCAAGAAAGATGATGGATGATATGTGTATTGTATTCGATATGCTATTCGTTATGTTATTCAAAAAGTGTTCCTTTGATCCCTCTTTATATAGAAAAAAAGTTATAGTCGTTGGGATCAATCAAAACAGATTTGGATCTGATTAACAAAATCTGTTTTCTTGATTCTGGTTCTTGAAATAAGATTCTGATAGTTATTATAGAATTCGCGTCCATATTGAAAATAATCGCGTCCATCTAGCCATTAAGATTTTACATTCGGACGGGCTAGTAGACGAGTTCCATATGCCACGTCAATGGACAGATCTTCTCATTAAGATCTTAGCAAGTCCAAAGACTTGTGTGAACAAGCGCTTTTGTCACCTTAGTGGACGAGCGCTTGTGTCTCTTCAGCGGACGGATGCTTGTATCACTCAAGTGGACGAGCGCTTGTATCATTTCAGTGGACGAGCGCTTCTGTCACTTGTGGACGAGCACTTCTGTCACTTGAGTGGACTAGCACTTCTGTCACTTTAGTGTTGGACGAGCGCTTCTATCACTTCAGTGGACGAGTGCTTCTGTCACTTGTTGGATGAGCGCTTCGATCACTTGTGTTTGGACGAGCGCTTGTATTACTTCAGTGTTGGACGAGCGCTTTGTATTACTTCAGTGTTGGACGAGCGCTTTGGACGAGCACTTCTTATTTCCAAAAATCATTTTCATTAACGAAACTTATTCCTTTCAATGCAGGTTATGAAAATTGATTTTCTACATGCATCTTTTTAATTGAGCTTCTTTGTGACTAAGAGATTTCTTTCTCTTACAAATCATCTAAGACTTAAATCTAATTTCTCCTTAAAGCTCTTGTCTTTATGATTCCTTGATCTTTGTCTTTGATCTTTGATTCCTCCATGTAGCTCTTTTGATTCCTTCAAGTTCTTCCTTGAGTATTTTCCTTGTCTTTGCTCACTGAACTTGTTGATCACTGCTTGATACCTGTCTTTGCAATTTGACACTAAAACACTTGCATACACATTAAGTTGTATTTGTCATATATCAAAATCTCTAAGTCATTGAGTCTAACAAACTCCCCTTTTTGATTATGACAAATATTTTAACAAATTATAAGATCAGAGTATAGTGTAGCAGGCGCTAAGTGTTTTTAACAGATTTGTATCATGGTATCAGAGCAGTCAGAGCAGAAGTATATCAGAGCAAAAAAAATATTAACAGACCAAAATTTGATTTACTCCCCATTAATCATTTAGGCTCATTCTATTAATCATGTAAGCTCATTAGCTCCCCCTCAATATATGCATGTATAATTTGTTATTATATCCTTTCTCTATATCATACTTTTTCCTCCCCCTTTTGGCATTATCAAAAAGGTAAAGAAAAGAAACATTCAAAGCAATAGAGAAGGTAAGCATTTAAACATCCAAACATAGCATATAAAATTGTTCATGATAGAGGGATAGAGATTAGATATAGGATTGATCGATTATGCCCAAATCTTTTCTAATGAAAAAAGAAGCTTTCCTTGTTCAAGGGTTTGGTAAAAATATCTGCAAGTTGTTTAGTTGTATCAACATATTCAATCTCAATTTCTCTACTTTGAATATGGTCTCTAATGAAATGATGTCTGATTTCTATGTGTTTAGTTCTAGAGTGCATTATGAGATTCTTAGTTAGGTTAATTGCACTTGTATTGTCACATCTAATAGGAACTTAGTTTAGTTGCACACCATAATAAACTAATTATTGTTTCATCTATAAAACCTGTGCACAATAGCTACCAGCTGCTATATATTCGGCCTTTGCAGTGGATAAAGCCATACTAGATTGTTTCTTACTGAACCATGATACTAATGAGTTTCCTAGTAAATGGCAAGTTCCACTTGTACTCTTTCTATCTTGTTTACAACCAGCAAAATCAGAGTCTGAATAGCTAATTAAAGTACATGTAGCTCCCTTGGGATACCATAGTCCCATAACTTTTGTTCCTAACAGGTACTTAATTTTCCTTTTAACTGCTGTTAAGTGTGATTCTTTTGGATTTGCTTGATACCTAGCACACATGCATACACTAAACATGATATCTGGCCTACTAGAAGTAAGATAAATTTGTGAGCCTATCATACCTCTGAATTTAGAAACATCAACAGGTTTACCTTGCTCATCCTTGTCCAGATAACAGGAGGTACTCATTGGAGTAGTCATCTCCTTAGTATTTTTCATGCCAAACTTCTTGATCAACTCATTGCAGTACTTGGTTTGGCTAACAAAGATTCCATTTTCAGTTTGCTTTATTTGCAGTCCAAGGAAAAATTTCAGGTCACCCATCATTGACATTTCAAACTCACTCTGCATAAGACTTGCAAACTCATTGTACAGCTTCTAATTAGTGGCACAAAAAATTATATCATCCACATGTATTTGTACAAGTAAAATGTTGTGTGCCTTTTTCATAGTGAACAAAGTTGTGTCAACTTTACCTCTTTTAAATCCTGTTTCAATGAGAAATTACTCAACCTTTCATACCAAACTCTAGGAGCTTGCTTTAAGCCATATAGTGCTTTAGACAGTTTATAAACATGGTTAGGCAATTCATTATTCTCAAAACCAGGTGGTTGACCAACATACACTTCCTCTTGTATAAATCCATTTAAGAAAGCACTCTTAACATCCATTTGATACAATTTAAATCCCATTATGCAAGCATAAGCAAGTAGCATTCTTATAGCTTCTAATCTTGCTACTGGTGCATATGTTTCATCATAATCTATGCCTTCTTCTTGGTTATACCCTTTGGCTGCCAATCTAGCCTTGTTTCTCACAATTATACCATTTTCATCTAGTTTATTCCTAAAAACCCATTTTGTACCTATTACTTGACAGTTCTTGGGTTTAGGCACTAGTTTCCGAACTTGGTTTCTTTCAAACTGATTTAACTCATCTTGCATAGCCATCATCCAATGTTCATCAATTATAGCATCATCTATGTTTTTAGGTTCTACATGAGACACAAATGCCATATGATTATAAGCATTTCTAAGAGATTGTCTAGTAGTTACCCCCTTTGTAATTTCACCAATGATGTTATCAATTGGATGATTTATGACAGTTCTTCATTCCTTTGGTAGGTCAGTCTGTTGTTGTGTTTGCTCCTGCTGCAGCAATTCATTCTTTAAGCTTTCATCTTCTTCATTGTCCTGTTTCTCTTCTAGGAGAGTTTTCTCAATTGAATCTGCAAGATCATCAATAACAGAATCCTTTCCCAACGTTTCGGGGTTAGACTCATCAAATGTCACATGCACAGATTCCTCAATAGTTTGTGTTCTCTTATTATATATATTCTAAATGCTTTACTAGATAGAGAGTAACCTAGGAAAATTTCTTCATCAGCCTTTGCCTCAAATTTTCCAAGATTTTTCCGTTGTTAAGAACAAAGCATTTGCAACCAAAAACATGAAAATGTGCTATATTTGGTTTTCTTCCTTTGTGAAGCTCATAAGGGGTTTTCTTTAAGATTGGTCCTATCAAGGCTCTATTTAGCACATAGCAGGTTGTATTGACAACATCTGCCCAAAAAAGTTTTGGCAAGCTAGAGTCGTTCAACATAGTTCTTGATATCTCCTCTAATGATCTATTCTTTCTTTCCACTACTCCATTTTGTTGTGGAGTTCTAGAAGCAGAAAAATTATGTTGAATGTCATGCTCATCACAAAAGTTTTCAAACACTTCATTTTGAAATTCTCCCCCATGATCACTTCTTATAGAAACAATTTTCATGTCCTTTTCATTTTGCACAATTTTTGTCATTTTATTAAACGTAGCAAATGAATTACTTTTATGAGATAGAAAATATGTCCATGTATATCTAGAGTAATCATCTACTATTACCAATGCATACGAGTTACCACCAAAGCTTTTGGTTCTAGATGGACCAAATAAATCCATGTGTAAAAGTTGCAAGGGTCTAGTTGTTGAAACAATGTTCCTTGGTTTAAAAGAGAACTTAACTTGCTTTCCTTTTTGACATGCATCACATAGTCCATCTGAGACACCCCGTTGTGCCCCATTGTATTATTACATTAAAACCTTAATATTTATTAACTTAATCGCGCGCTTACTGTTGAAAATACGTAAAAATTAAAAACTTAATTAATAATTATATAACTTATGGATATATAAAACACACCAAAACTATATTACATAAATACACACATAATTATTCTTTATTTTACACAACACGGTTTAGGGTATCCTCTCAGTAGGATCCCACACCGGTACTTATTTATACAAACATGCTTATAACTAACTGAAAGCAAGAAACGTCTTATATGACTCACTGGCCCTAAACTTACTACGCTACATTATCAGGATCAGTAGATGGTTCTTCAGCGTCGACTTCATACGGAACGTCGTTCAACTCTTCAACAATCTCCGTCTCGTATGGGGTTCCATCCATCTCCTCAGCAACATATTCGTTCATATGGTCTTCTAACGTACAAAGTAGACAGACACCAAAAATACAGAAATAGGGAGATAAGAAACAGTTCTATCATCATAAGTGGAAAGGATTCATAGCATATAATACAATAATAGTCACAGACACGCATCATTCAAAATCAACAATCATCCTCAATTCACTATATATCATCCTCTACCCTTCAACTCATGCAACTAGACCTTTATGCTTTGATGTGGCCACTACTACTCTGTCACACATCCCTCGTTAGGGATGCCGGTCGATCGTCCAAGTGACACGTTCCCCACGCTAGGTGCACATTCTTATCCATGGTAAGAATGCTCATGCAAAGCAATGACACTATAGCTGCCTTTGTATCGTCGGTGCACACCCTGATTCTCTCTCTCACTCTGTCAAGGGTGCTCATGCAAAGCAATGACACTATAGTTGCACAACCTAAATTCTAATTTGGAACGGTCCACGAGAACTTCGGACCTCGTGTATCTCAAATACACGGTTATGAACACCAATGCAACATATGATTCTCACCGACTTTTATCAATAACAACCTAGTACCTCAAGCTTTTCCTCATAACCTCCACTTACATACTATATCACATTACTTCTATACCATAATAGCGAGGCACTTCTAATTCATATTCAAAACTCTCACCCAAACAAAATACCTCCGAGCAATATTTATCTTTCCTTAAAATCATCTAAGCATAGTATCAAACCCAGGCAGATCATGCATAACACATTAATCAACGGAATATTCAAATATCTCAATATCATATAAGGCAATTTATCACAACCAAATCATAATAGTTCAACCAAATAAATAACAAAGTCGGACTCTGTCACGGCCTGGCGTGATAGCCATCACGGCAGTGACAGGACAACAAAGACAAGAATCCTACAACACGGAACTCCGGTCACGGCCTGGCCATGACAACCATCACGGCCGTGACAGACAGCAAACATCCTCAATATCATAATTATTCAAACACCGAAACAATACGTCACATGCAGATGGAATACCTCAACCAGCGTATCACAAGCAGTCAAAAGTAAATAATTCAAACATCCTCAAATATGAATAATCAACCTAAGGCGATAAACCCACAATTCCCAAATCGTCATTGGTTTTACGGAAAAGATTTCAATACGATTTTGGTATTGTCGATTACTCGACCACTAGTAGGGTTTAGGTCGCCCTACACCATTATTATAAATTATATACTACTTATCGATTCCGACGATGGAATGGTTCTTTCTCCCACCTGAGTTTGCACCGAAAACACGTACTCGACGATCCTCGTTATCCCGCCACGAGTTAACACAATCACCTTCAACCAAACAACATAATTATAATTAATCAACTAACACCCATCTATGACACTTTAGGGCTAGGTTCGGCCAAGACTTAGAATTAGGTTTAGGATTATCTTCTTAATGTCATCTTTTGGATCCTAATTACTAGAGTCTTAATTAACATAGATTACTTATTACATGACTAAAATTTGAAACAAAATCCTCTAACCTTTAGGGTTAGGGTTTCGGCCAAGGGCTGACTTTTAGGGTTCAAAATCCTTAAAATTCCTAATCATGATTAAGTCATAGATTAATGATCCTTGATTAACCTAAATCATGGATTAGTGACTAAACAACTAAAGTTGAAACTCAAAACTTTCTAACTCTTTTATACATAGATTCGGCCTCAACATAATCTTAGGGTTAGGGTTCTTAGTTTAATAAACCAACTTGGATTTATTAATCATACATACTAATAGCTTGATTAACAAGATCATTAATGAAAACCATGAACAAAAACTCTACCAAACCTACTTTGATAGATTCGGCCAAGGCTAGGTTTTCAAGAAAGAAATTTTTGATTGCTTCATGCTCTTGGATTTAGATAGTAGACATGATATCTAGAAGATAGAAAGTAGTTTCATCATCATTAGATTTTCCTAGGATTTATTATGATTTTTCAAAGTTCTAGGGTTTGAAACTTGAAAATGATGAACCACCATGATATAAGTCTTGAATCAAGAAACTATCTAAAGAACATAGACATGATTTAAGACAAAGATTAGGATTTACCTCTTGATAATCAATGATGAAGACAATCCAAGAACTTGCTTTGAAAAACTTAGAACTAAGAACTTAGAACTTTAGAGTTTTAGAAGACAAGTAACCAAAGAACTAAATGAAAAATGAGAGAAAGGTATTTATAGTGTAAGTGGCGACATTTCAAGAAGGATCTAGATGAGATGAGTTGTCATGTTAAAAGGATTAAAGTGCAATTAAGTTCCAAGGACCAAATTGCAAAGATTCCAATAGTTGAAGGACTAGTTTGCAAATAGACAATAGAATGTCATGATGATGAGTTTAATCACATTAAATGCTAGCTTATCTTTGACTTAATTGGCTGATTTGGTGTCATAGATATTTTAGAGAAAAACTAACTTGTTGAAGAAGATTTGTTGAAGAAGATTGTTGAAGAAGATTGTTGAAGAAAAATCAAGAATGATGTAAAAAAGTGTGGAACATTCTAGAAAAATCTTGATTCATCCATCAAATGAGAAAGTCATCTTCTCTCATGGGCTTATGTATTTGGGCTTGACACATTTGGGCTTAGTTTCATTTTCTTGTTTGTTGTGGGGCCCACTTGAAGATTTAAGCCTTTAAGCTTAAGATAAGAAACTTAAATGGGCTTTATGGACTCAACTATGAACTAGAAAAGTTTGGGCTTCTAAGCCACGACCATTTAAGGTTAAAAACAAGGATTCTAGTCCAATCCACTTGAAAAAAACGAAAAAAAACTAATTTAGGGACAAAAGGGTAATTTACAGAAAGTTCAGGGACTTAACCGTAAATTTCGAAATTTTCTATTTAACCCTGAAAAACCTTCTAGACTTAAAAATATGATTCATCCCATTGAATCATCTCAAAATCCTAAGATAAACCCTCTATCCACTCTTAGAAACTCTAATTTCCCTTCCGTCGTCTACCCGATTACGTGTTCCGCTTGAAAAACGTAAATTATTTTATTTTTTTCTGAAAAAATTCTATCAATACAGAATCGTAGAAAATAAAATACCAAACTTAAGTCTTTCGTTCACGAATTAAAATTTGGTTTTCTGAGCAGTAAACTTTTTCTTGTCGTGAAAACACGTAAAACAAGCAAATCGGCTTCCGTCTGAATTTTCAACCAAAAACTTCCCCGTAACCTTATGCAAATAAGTATAACAAGGAAATGACCTTGGTTTATCCAAAATCATTTTCTAAGTCTCGGATAAAAATATATATTTATATATTTATTACCGATATTACAAAACAGCAAAAATCGGGGTGTTACACCATCTCTTAAAAATTTCATTTTAGGCAAGCTAACTACAAGATCTTTACGAATCAGGTTATTCAAGTGGTTCATGTGAATGTGTGCAATTCTTCTATGCCAAAGCCAATTCTCTTCTTCTTGAAGCCTTTGTCACATAGTTGACTGATACTTAATAGGTTGTGTTTTAGTCCCTCAACATATAGTACATCCTCAATGATTGTTGTTGAGTCACTTCCAATGTTGCCAATGCCAAGTATTCTCCCTTTATTATTGTCTCCATGTGTGCAATTCCATCACACCTACAAAACAGAATTATGTTTGTGTTTTAGGTACCCAAATCTGTTTAGGTCCTTTTGAGTTAGTTGCAGCAATAGTTCCTTTAGGAACCTATATATACTTAGATTTAATGTAAGCAGATTTTATGTATTGACATGTAGAAGCTAAGTGACCTTTTCTAACACAAAAATTGCATTTTATCAAATGGTGTGTTTGATGTCTTAGGTGCAGCAAAAAATTTTTTGAAAGATTTCTCATGCATCTTAGGTTTATAGCCTATTTCAGCCTTATCATAAACACATTTTTGCTGTCCTAATAAAGCATTCAAGTTATCTTTACCATTTTTGAACTTGGCTAAGTCATTTTTCAGTTTTTCAACTTCTTTAGTCAATGTACAACACGTAGAACAGTTAGAGCATATAGGTAGTTCCAAAACATTAGCCAATCTTTCTTTTACAGCACGATTTTGTTTCTAATTCATCAAGCTCTTTGTTTAAAACAGAATTTTTATCTTCTAAGCATGTGATGGTTTTCTTAGATTTATTTAGCAATCTAGCAAGTCTAATAGATTCTTTATGAAGTTCTTCAAAAGCATTTTGAAATTCATCATAAGAAGGTTGATAATTAGAACTTATTTCACTTTCTGAATCACTATGATTGCTGGCCATCAAGCACAGGTTTACCTCCTCAGATTCATATTCTTCTGTGGATTCTAGATCATTATCATCCTAAGCAATGTAGGTCTTTCTTGGCTTTCTCCACTTCTAGTCCTTTGAGTCAAACTTTTATGTTTTGTCCTTCTTTTGCAGCTTTGGACAGTCAAGCTTCCTGTGGCCAATCTTTCCACATTCATGGCATGTGATGTTGTTGGAAGGGTTGTCACCTTTGCTGACATTTCTCCTTTGAAAAGTGGATGGCTTTATTTTGAAGTTGCCTTTCTTCTTTAGGAACTTCTTGAAATTTCTAACTAGCATTCCCATCTCTTCTTCAGATTTAGGCTCTTGTTCTGTATTATCATCATCACTGTCTTCTACTTCTGTGACTTGTGATTTCAGAGCCAATCCCTTCTTTCTTTTATCAGTTTCTTCACTCTCATTCAGTCTGTTCAACTCCAATTCATGCTCTTGAAGTTTTCCAAACAATGTGGCAATGGTCGTTGATGAGAGGTCTCTAGATTCTAAGATTGCATTGACTTTAGGTTTACATTCCCTGCTCAAGCATCTTATTACTTTGTTAATTTGATCCTCATTTGATATAGTTTTTCCAAAATCAGCCAATTGATTTACAATGTGTGTGAATCTCTTTTGCATTTCAGTCACAGGTTCTCCTTGCTTCATGCGAAATAACTCATATTCATGTGTCAATGTGTTCATTCTTGAACTTTTCACATCCATGGTTCCTTCATGTGTTACTTGCAATGTATCCCACATTTCCTTTGCTGATTTACAATTTGAAACACCTGAAAAACTCATCACGGCTTAAAGTAGATGTTATAATATTCTTAGCACATGCATTATATTGAAATCTTTTCTTATCATCCTCATTCCATTCAATTGTAGGCTTATTTCTTGGAGAACCATTAGCATCTACAGTGGAGGGGACAAATGGTCCATTCTCTACTGCATCCCAAATGTCTACACCTGCTGCCTCAAGAAAGATTATCATTCTTTCCTTCCAATAGATATACTCAGATCCATTGAAGGCGGGAGGGCGTACAAGGGAAGCCCCTTCATTCAAACAGTCATTGGAAGCCATACTCTTATAGTTGTTAAGCCAAACTTAAGAGTTTAGCTCTGATACGAATTGTTGTTTTGGCTTCAACGACTCAAGAAGGGGGGGGGGGGGGGGGGGATGAATTGATTTTTAAAAAAATATTTCCCTCTTAAAAACTTTTCACAAAACTTTTCAAATCAGAGTTGCGGATTTATGGCCTCGGGATCTTTTACAAAATCAATGAAAGGTTTATATAAAATCTTGAATTGGAAGATGATGAAGATAAGAAAGATCGATTCAGAATTAATTCAGAATAGGTTTGGTTCAAATTTGTAATAATAACAAAATACGGAAACTGATTAAGCCTTTAAAGATTAAGAACAAGTTATGCAAGTTTAGATACAACAATTAACAATCAAGAATGAACTTGCAGGTTTCAGTTTCAGTATTAGTTCAGTTTCAACAATCAAGAATGGTTTTGATCAACTCAGTTTTGAACATAGATAACACAGACTTGATTACAATCAGACTCAGGTTTCAATACAGTTTATACAGATCAAGAACATAAATTATACAGATTAGTCACCTCCACTGTGACCTACATCTAGTCCCCACTCCACCTGTGGGATTTCACACACTAACACACAAGCTTTACCAGGTAGCTTGAAAAACCTTTACACCACAGAGCACTGCTTCACCTCGAGATACTACACTCTTGTAAAGAGTCTCAATGTTCTTCCTTAGGGATACCACACCCTAATCACTCAGAGAGACTCCCTCTCTCTTTACAACCGAAAAGTAAAAACAAAAGTTGATTCCTAACTCTCAATAGTCAGATAAACAAATTGAAACACTTATGAGTATTGAAACAGTCTTTTTCACAATAAGCTCAAGAAAGATCATGAATGATATGTGTATTGTATTTGATATGTTATTCGTTATGTTATTCAAAAAGTGTTCCTTTGATCCCTCTTTATATAAAAAACAAGTTATAGTCGTTGGGATCAATCAAAACAGATTTGGATCTGATTAACAGAATTTGTTTTCTTGATTCTGGTTCTTGAAATAAGATTCTGATAGTTCTTATAGAATTCGCGTCCATCTTGAAAATAACTGCGTCCATCTAGCCATTAAGATTTTACATTCGGACGGGATAGTAGACGAGCTCCATATGCCACGTCATTGGACGGATCTTCTCGTTAAGATCTTAGCAAGTCCAAAGACTTGTGTGGGCGAGCGCTTTTGTCAACTTAGTGGACGAGCGCTTGTGTCACTTTAGTGGACGGGCACTTGTATCACTCTAGTGGACGAGCGCTTGTATCACTTCAGTGGACAAGCGCTTCTGTCACTTGTGGACGAGCACTTCTGTCACTTCAGTGACTAGCACTTCTGTCACTTTAGTGTTGGACGAGGACTTCTGTCACTTGTTGGATGAGCACTTCGATCACTTGTGTTTGGACGAGCGCTTGTATTACTTCAGTGTTGGACGAGCGCTTTGTATTACTTCAGTGTTGGACGAGCGCTTTGGACGAGCACTTCTTATTTCCAAAAATCATTTTCATTAACGAAAACTTATTCCTTTCAACGCAGGTTATGAAAATTGATTTTCTTCATGCATCTTTTTAATTGAGCTTGTTTGTGACTAAGAGATTTCTTTCTCTTACAAATCATCTAAGAATTAAATCTAATTTCTCCTTTAAGCTCTTGTCTTGATGATTCCTTGATCTTTGTCTTTGCTCTTTGATTCCTCCATGTAGCTCTTTCGATTCCTTCAAGTTCTTCCTTGAATATTTTCCTTGTCTTTGCTCACTGAACTTGTTGATCACTGCTTGATACCTGTCTTTGCAATTTGACACTAAAACACTTGCATATACATTAAGTTGTATTTGTCATATATCAAAATCTCTAAGTCATTGAGTCTAACATGCGAATGTACAAAGTTCCATACTTGGGATCCACTTTTGTGCCTGTCCTTGATGGGTCAAACCTGTTACAATAAAATAAGACTACTTTTTTAGGATAAGTAGTATTATTATACTGTAACTCGTATATGTGTTTTATGACCCCATAAAAATCACCGGTACCTTCACCTTGTACGACAACCCCGCTATTAATTGTCTTTTTGCCCACGTTCCATTCATCTGTGTGGAATTTGTACCCATTAACAAAGTATGTATGCCATGATGTAACACAGCTATAGGGCTCAAACGCTAAATCTCTCAAGTGTTGATTAGCCACGCTTAACGGTTGTTGATACACCTACGAAAATGTAAGTCATATTAAATAATTACTTTTTTCAAGAGGCAAAATTAAGCTTAATATAGTGTTTGCATTGTCATATTACACTTGTTGCTTGAACCATTCAGGAAAATCTGCATGTGTACGAGCAGAACCATCTTGTTCACTTAATTGATTAATTTGAAGGAACATACTGACAAATAAAATGTGTACTATGTGTTAAAGGAGAAATTATAATAACATGTGATACATTTTTTCAAAAATAGGTCATTAAGACTTACTCATGATATGGTTTCACCTCTGTGCAATTTATCAAGACATGTACATGGGCCGATGCATACTCCTCATCAGTTAACCAGTAAGTAAGCTCCTTGCCAGCATGACGGCCATGTAGGTTAAATACGGATAGCATATAAGGATACCCTGCATTATCAGCATCTACCTCGTTCCTAACATGTCTTGGTGCCAAATAAAGTTGTTGAAATAGTGGGAACAGAAATAGGTTGTCTCACGGTGTAAGTAAGACGCACATATTGATCCTTCCACCCTAGCCTTGTTTTTAACTGATCGTTTAGAGTCGCTCATGAATCTAAGTAATAAAATACATCGTTGACAAGGAATTATTCAATGGTCGCTAATTATTTAAATGTCAAAATATAATAAAATTACCTTTCAAACGGATGCATCCACCTATATTGTACTGATCCACCAAGCCTCGCATCATATGCAAGATGGACAGGGAGATGTTCCATTGAGTCTAAAAATCCCGGGGGAAAACCCTCTCCATCTTGCACAAAATTTTTGGAGAGGTTAATTACTTATGTTTGTTTACTTGACTTTTTATATATAAGTTTTAAAATCTATTGTTAGTGTATTAGTTAATTGTTTGCAATAATTGTTACTAACAATTTTTTTTAAAAATATTTTTTTATTCTTCCCACTTATTATGTTACTTTACTATTTAAAATCCTATGATGTTAATTACTTAAATAATAATTAGTCATTCTTCCCATAAGACTGATTTATTCAAATATGACATTTTAATATAATAATTAATTACTTTATTTTAAATTAATGATTTTAATAATTAACTTCTTCACTAATATCAATTATTACATGAAAAATAACTAATTACTCATTATTATGTAACTATTTTATTGATCAATTCAACAATAACTACGTAGAAAGATCCAGATCACGCTTAACCGATCACTATGAGCTACTGCCAAATCTGCTCATTACTATCGAATCTGATTTAATTAACTTCTCAAGTTTTATTTAATCACTCCGTTATTTACGTACAAATAATCCTGATCACCATTATAATGGATCACCATCGCTACGTCGAATCAGCTAGCTTCATCAATACTGCTGCAAGTATATATGGGAGGAAAACGATTTTATCGGATAACTAATCCTAGCTAGGTCTCATCCTATCTACAGTACTTGTCCTTATGGTTTTATATTAGAGTAAATTAATTAATTAATCTACATTCATTCATTAATTATATATTTATTAATTAATTTATGTAATTAGCAAAAACAACAACTTACTAAATTTAAAACTAATAAACACAATTTTGTTACAACTAGACAAATATATATATATATATATATAAAATACACCCATAAAAATTAAACAGATATATACTACAACAAATTAAACAAATCAAATTTATACAATTTCTTTAGCATGCATTGAACAGTTATAATTAATATCCGAAAATAGAAAAACCCAAGTACTTCCAACGGCCGTAAACTGCTCTATGCAACGGTGGTGATGGTGGCTAGTCTCACCCTCTGGTAGCCCTCAAAACAAAGAGCACAACAACAACAAAATAAATTAGATTCACCAAATTCCATACATCACAAAGCCAACAAAACACAAAAAAATAACCTTAATCAACATTAATTATAATTAATCAATAAACCCAATTTTTTTTTAAATAAATAGTAATAAAATTAAATAGGAAAAAAATTAGGACGATACCTAAACAGTGTGGTGGTGGTTCTGGTGGTGGTGATTTTTCGGCGGAATGTGGGTTGCTGGTGGGAATGGAGGGGAGGAGAAGGAGAAGGTGGGTTTCGAGTGGTGGTTGAAGGTGGTGGTTCGCGGTGGTTGGCGCAGTTGAGACATCGGAACCGAAGAGGGAGGATAAGAGAAAAGGAGAGGAGGAAATGAGAGGAGAAAGGGGTGGAGGCAGTGGCGGTGTTCACGAGTCACGAACGGTGGTGGCGATGGTGGTGCGCAGTGAGGGAAGCAGAGAGGGCAGAGAGAGAAAGCAGAGAGGGAAAGTAGAGAGGGAGAAGTGTGGGGAAAGAAGGGTTACGACCAGGTTATTTAAAAGGTTACCGACGGCTTCCGACGGCTTTTTCCACCCAAAATTCAAAAAAAAGATTACCGAAGGAATAATTCGTCGGTACGTTTCCGAAGGTTGTATCCATCGGTACCTATATTTCAGAATTACCAACGGACTATTTCGTCAGTACACTCTCCTGCCAACAATTTGTCATTCCCGCCATCCCTTCTGATGGATTTAGCTACGGATAAAGCCTTTCTGTCGGTAATTTCTTCATTTTTGGTATTCTAACTTACCGACGGTTAAATCCGTCGGTAATGCACAAACTACCGACGGATACGAAGTCCGTCGGTAATTTTCCGTCGGTAATATCATGTTTTCTGGTAGTGACATAAATAAACTCTGTACTTTTTTGATTGGATGTATTTATTTTCGTCCACTTCTTATCCTTTTAGTCAAACTTTTCCGTTTTGTCCTTCTTTTGCAGCTTTGGACAGTCAAGCTTCATGTGGCCAATCTTTCCACATTCATAGCATGTGATGTTATTGGAAGGGTTGTCACCTTTGATGAAATTTCTCCTTTGAAATTATCATCATCACTGTCTTCTACTTCTTTGACTTGTGATTTCAGAGCCAATCCCTTCTTTCTTTTATCAGTTTCTTCACTCTCATTCAGTCTGCTCAACTCCAATTCATGCTCTTGAAGTTTTCCAAACAATGTGGCAATGGTCATTGATGAGAGGTCTTCAGATTCTGAGATTGCAGTGACTTTAGGTTGTCATTCCTTGCTCCAGCATCTTATTACTTTGTTAATTTGATCCTCATTTGATATAGCTTTTCCAAGACTAGCCAATTGATTTACAATGTGTGTGAATCGCTTTTATATTTCAGTCATAGGTTCTCTTTACTTCATGCGAAATAACTCATATTCATGTGTCAATGTGTTCATTCTTGCCCTTTTCACATCCGTGGTTCCTTCATGTGTTACTTGCAATGTATCTCACATCTCCTTTGCTGATTTACAATTTGAAACCCTTAAAAACTCATCACAGCTTAAAGCAGATGTTATAATATTCTTAGCACATGTATTATATTGAACTCTTTTCTTATCATCCTCATTCCATTCAATTGTAGGCTTATTTCTTGGAGCACCATTAGCATCTACAGTGGAGGGGACAAACGGTCCATTCTCTACTGCATCCCAAATGTCTACACCTGCTGTCTCAAGAAAGATTACCATTCTTTCCTTCCAATAGATATACTCAGATCCATTGAAGGCAGGAGGGCGTGCAAGGGAAGCCCCCTCATTCAAACAGTCATTGGAAACCATACTCTTATAGCTGTTAAGCCAAACTTAAGAGTTTAGCTCTGATACCAATTGTTGTTTTGGCTTTAACGTCTCAAGAGGGGGGGGGGGGGGGGGTGAATTGAGTTTTCAAAAAATATTTCCCTCTTAAAAACTTTTCACAAAACTTTTCAAATTAGAGTTGCGGATTTGTGGCCTCAGGATCTTTTACAAAATCAATGAAGGGTTTATATAAAATCTTGAATTGGAAGATGATGAAGATAAGAAAGATCGATTCAGAATTAATTCAGAATAGATTCGGTTCAAATTTTTAATAATAACAAAATACAGAAACTGATTAAGCCTTTAAATATTAAGAACAAGTTATGCAAGTTTCAGATACAAGCATTAACAATCAAGAACGAACTTGCAGGTTTCAGTTTCAGTATTAGTTCAGTTTCAAAAAATCAAGAATGGTTTCGATTAACTCAATTTTGAACGTAGATAACACAGACTTGATTACAATCAGACTCAGGTTTCAATACAGTTTATACAGATCAAGAACATAAATTATATTGAACTTTAAACATCAAAACCACAAGTTCTTGATCACAAACAAATATTAAAGACTTTGAGTTTAGAGATACCACACAACCAGATTTATCCTGGTTCAGTCACCTCCACTGTGACCTACATCTAGTCCCCACTCCACCTGTGGGATTTCACATGCTAACACACAAGCTTTACCAGGTAGCTTGAAAAACCTTTACTCCACAGATCACTCCTTCACCTCGAGATACCACACTCTTGTGAAGAGCCTCAATGTTCTTCCTTAGGGATACCTCACCCGAATCACTCAGAGAGACTCCCTCTCTCTTTACAATCGAAAAGTAAAAACAAAAGTTGATTCTTAACTCTCAATAGTCTGATAAACAAATTGAAGCACTTATGAGTATTGAAACACTCATTTTCACAATAAGCTCAAGAAGGATGATGAATGATATGTGTATTGTATTCGATATGTTATTCGTTATGTTATTCAAAAAGTGGTCCTTTGATTCGTCTTTATATAGAAAACAAGTTATAGTCGTTGGGATCAATCAAAACAGATTTGGTTCTGATTAACAGAATTTGTTTTCTTGATTCTGGTTCTTGAAATAAGATTCTGATAGTTCTTATAGAATTCGCGTCCATCTTGAAAATAACCGCGTCCATCTAGCCATTAAGATTTTACATTCGGACGGGCTAGTAGACGAGCTCCATATGCCACGTCATTAGACGGATCTTCTCATTAAGATTTTAGCAAGTCCAAAGACTTGTGTGGACGAGCGCTTCTGTCACCTTAGTGGACGGGCGCTTGTGTTACTTTAGTGGACGAGCGCTTGTATCACTCTAGTCGACGAGCGCTTGTATCACTTCAGTGGACGATCGCTTCTATCACTTGTGGACGAGCACTTCTGTCACTTTAGTGTTGGACGAGCGCTTCTGTCACTTGTTGGATGAGCACTTCGATCACTTGTGTTTGGACGAGCGCTTGTATTACTTAAGTGTTGGACGAGCGCTTTGTATTACTTCAGTGTGGGACGAGCGCTTTGGACGAGCACTTCTTATTTCCAAAAATCATTTTCATTAACGAAAACTTTTTCCTTTTAATGCAGGTTATGAAAATTGATTTTTTTCATGCATCTTTTTAATTGAGCTTCTTTGTGACTAAGAGATTTCTTTCTCTTACAAATCATCTAAGACTTAAATCTAATTTCTCCTTTAAGCTCTTGTCTTGATGATTCCTTGATCTTTTTCTTTGCTCTTTGATTCCTCCATGTAGCTCTTTCGATTCCTTCAAGTTCTTTCTTGAATATTTTCCTTGTCTTTGCTCACTGAACTTGTTGATCACTGCTTGATACCTGTCTTTGCAATTTGACACTAAAACACTTGCATACACATTAAGTTGTATTTGTCATATATCAAAATCTCTAAGTCATTGAGTCTAACATGCGAATGTCCACTGTTCCATACTTGGGATCCACTTTTGTGCCTGTCCTCGATGGATCAAACCAGTTACAATAAAATAAGACTACATTTTTAGGGTAAGTAGTAGTATTGTATTGTAACTCGTATATGTGTTTTATGACCCCATAAAAATCACCGATACCTTCACCTTGTACGACAACCCCGCTATTAATTGTCTTTTTGCCCACGTTCCATTCATCTGTGTGGAATTTGTACCCATTAACAAAGTATGTATGCCATGATGTAACACAGCTATAGGGCTCATACGCTAAGTCTCTCAAGTGTTGATTAGTCACGCTTAACGGTTGTTGATACACCTACGAAAAGGTAAGTCATATTAAATAATTACATTTTTCAAGAGGCAAAATTAAGCTTAATATAGTGTTTGCATCGTCATATTACACTTGTTGCTTGAACCATTCAGGAAAATCTGCATGTGTATGAGCAGAACCATCTTGTTCACTTATTTGATTAATTTGAAGGAACACACTGAAAAATAAAATGTGTACTATGTGTTAAAGGAGCAATTATAATAACATGTGATACATTATTTCAAAAATAGGTCATTAAGACTTACTCATGATATGGTTTCACCTCTGTGCAATTTATCAAGACATGTACATGGGGCGATGCATACTCCTCATCAGTTAACTAGTAAGTAAGTTCCTTGCCAGCATGACGTAAAGTTGTTGAAATAGTGGGAACAGAAATAGGTTGTCTCACGGTGTAAGTAAGATGCATAGATTGATACTTCCACCCTAGCCTTGTTTTTAACTGATCGTTTAGAGTTGCCGATGAATCTAAGTAATAAAAAACATCGTTGACAAGGCATTATTCAATGGTCGCTAATTATTTAAATGTCAAAATATAATAAAATTACCTTTCAAACGGATACATCCATCTATATTGTACTAGTCCACCAAGCCTTGTTTCATATGCAAGATGGATAGGGAGATGTTCCATTGAGTCAAAACATCCTGGGAGAAAAACCCTCTCCATCTTGCACAGAATTTTTGGAGAGGTTAATTACTTATGTTTGTTTACTTGAATTTTGATATATCAAGTTTTAAAATCTATTATTAGTATATTAGTTAATTGTTTGCAATAATTGTTACTAACAATTTTTTTATAAAAATATATTTTTAAAATATTTTTTTATTCTTCCCACTTATTACGTTACTTTACTATTTAAAATCCTATGATGTTAATTACTTAAATAATAACTAGTCATTCTTCCCATAAGGCTGATTTATTCAAATATGACATTTTAATATAATAATTAATTACTTTATTTTAAATTAATGATTTTAATAATTAACTTCTTCACTAATATCAATTACTACATAACAAATAACTAATTACTCATTATTATGTAACTATTTTATTGATCAATTCAACAATAACTATGTACAAAGATCCCGATCACGCTTAATAGATCACTGCGAGGTACTGTCAAATCTGCTCATTACTGCCGAATCTGATTTAATTAACTTCTTAAGTATTATTTAATCACTCCGTTATTTACGTACAAATAATCCCGGTCACGATTATAATGGATCACTGTAACACCCTAGTTTTTACACCTAAGATTAATTATTTTATTTGGATGTTTATGTTTATTATGTTAGGAGGTTTAGTTTGAGTAATTAAATTACTCTCTTCAAATTATTTTATTAGGTGCGTTAGCACTGACTTATTTCAGTGAATGCACGTTTAATAGACAATAATTTACGTTATTGTCACTATTATACCAGTACAGAAAAATATTTTAAATAATATGATTAAGAGAAAAACATTTTCATATTCTCATTCTATTTAATTTTAGAGTTAAAAATATTTTGGTTTGACATTTATCGGAGATTAAATTTTGGACTGAGTATTTTCTTAGTGGATCAGTTCAATTATTAATCTTTACTCTAATTTGAATTTCGAAATTATATCTTTATCAATCTTTATTTTTAGAATCCAAAAAGTAAAAACATGTTTATTTTAGGCCTAATATTTATCACTCATTTTGTACCTATCACTAAATAATTAGTTTAAAAACTAACTTTTCTCTCTTTTCTCTCTCACTCACTCGACGCCCTCACTCTCTCTTTTCTTCTCCTTCTCTGCAACTTTTTCTTTCTTCTTTCTTTCTTCTTTTTCTTTTCTTCTTCTTCCTTCCACCTTAACTTCTTCTTCCTCCTTCCTCTCACCATGGCAGCGCCGCTTGGGAGCTAGCCGGAACCGCGACCACCACCTCAGCACAGCCGCGCCTGCCGCCTCTGTCCGACCGCGACCACGCCGCACGACCCATACGTCCGGTCCGCCGTCGCGCGATCGTCTCCACCGCGGTAAGTCCGATCAGCCGCCTTCCATGGTGGTTTCGAACCCAACTCGTTGGTTAAGCTTCTCTCTTTTCTTTTATGCTTTCTTTCAACTCTGTTGCTCTTGTTCACTGTAGAACCGCCACTGCCACCTCGTCGGAGTCGCGTCCGCCGCCGCGAGGAGCACCACAGCACCACCTTCAAGTTGTCTCCAAGCTTGGGTGAGTCAAAATCCTCTCTTGTGTCTCAAATTCAAAACCCCCAAAATTTGATTTGAAACCCTAACCCTAACCCTTTGATTTTAGATTTTAACTTTGAAATTTAAGGTTGTTTTATGAGATTGGGACTGTGAGTTTGTGTTTCCCTAAACCAATTTCATTATTCTGAGTTTCCCCTAAATTTTAATAAGGAGCCCTAAATCCCCAATTTAATTTTATTTGAATTTGGGTATGTTTTTGTGAAATTAATTATGATTTAGTACAATTAGGATTCTTAATGGATGATTTCCAAAGTTCTTTTTCATGATCTTTTGATCAAAACAAAGTTTTCTTAAAGGGTATTGGGAAGCGTGAGCTTCAAACATGATTTTCTTTAAAAATAACCTTGTTTGGTAATTAGATTAAGTGTTTAGATAAAGTTAGGATGTGTGTTTGATCATGTGAAATTGATTTCTTGATTTCTGGTTGTTGCGCGTTGTTGGATTTACTCTCTGAGACGTTTGGACACTGCTATGCTTGCTTGATGGAGTAGATATGAGCTAACGTGAGCATTAGGACGAGGATCCTTTACTTGTCTTCAAAGGTAAGGGGAGTTACCTAGGGATATTCAATAACTATATGCATGTGTGTATATGTATAATTGAATGTTGTGAATATTATTGTGATGTTGAGCCAATACTTGAATAACTTGTTTATTTGAACAATTGTGGTTATTACTTGGAGTTGAACATTTCTTGCTTTAAAGTGTTATGTATTATATATATGTGATTAACTGTGATATTATTGTTGTTGATTGAAGTTTGAAAAGCCAGACTTGAGTCTGTGCCCAATAATGATAAGGATTAAAAGCCTTAATAAGCCTTGATTAGAACTTTGAAAGTTTTGGGTTCACTTATAAAAGTTCCTTGTTTAAAATGCTTACTTCGGAAGAATAAGATTCTTGTTTTTAGAAAAATTTTAAAGTGATTCCGAGTTGAAGGAAAACTATGTTTTTATGATAAAAAGTTTTGTACGAGAGAAAACCTTTTCGAACGGTGTGCTTATGAAGGAAAGACCCTTTGAAAATATATTTCTTATGAAGGAAAGACCTTTTGAAAATATTTAACATTATTCCATCAATGAATTTCAAATACAAATGAATTTCCTAGATGTTTTAGAAAAGATTTTTGCAAAGGAAAAGGATTTTCTCCCAAATAATTTTGGAAACGTTCCGGTTACTTGGATAAGTGACCGAGGTTTTGTTTTGGTTTTGATTTTCACTTAGTGAAATGTTTTACAAGTCGATAAATTAGCCTAGAAACCGAGACGTCGGGGTTCTAGTGTTGTATGGACACGTGGATCAAGGATCTGTGTCAGGGGACGAAGTGTCCTGTAAAGTTTTGTTTTTGGACTGTGTGTCCTAAGTTGATGTGGACAGTGTGAGTTCCATATCCGCGAGCCTAAAACTGGTGCATCGGTTTAAGGGCATCGTGATTGAGCATTCGGACTGTATGTCCTATGTTGAGATTAAAAGATTTGGACTGTGTGTCCTGTATATGTTTTAAGTGAAAAGTCTTAATTAAAAGAATTAAGCATGGTCGTTAAGCTTTGTGCTTCGACAGGGAAAGATTATTACGACAAAGAAAATAAAACGAGAATAAAAGTTTTTCTCATGCATTCAATGGCAATTGTGTCATGTGATTATGGGCATTGAATCCAGAGTGGATCAATGTATATGGCAGACGTGTCAGAAGATGATGATCATTGTGTTCTGTGGGGACCAATGAGTTACCTTGTGTATGACTACAACAATGGTTGGAGAGTTGTCACAAGGGGCCGTATGACTAAGCTGCAATAGCTGTTTGAGTGGCTATCATACGAGGTCGGATAATATTTGTGCATAGCTGCAATAGCTGTTTGAGTGGTTATAGCACAAGTGACTCTGTACATAACTGCAATAGTTGTTTGAGTGGTTGTGTATCTCTGTACAACTGCAATAGCTGTTTGAGTGGTTGTCACAGAAGGGTCGTGTGAACAATTGCAAAAGCTGTTTGAGCATTGGTCACGTGATTGAGATGGATTATCCGAGCGGTATCTCGTGTACAACTGCAATAGATGTTTGAGTGGTTGTCACAGAGGTGTCATGTGAACAGTTGCAATAGCTGTTTGAGCACTGGTCACATGAATGTGCCGCTATTTCCTAACTGGAATGGGGGAATAGTGTCATTGCTTTGCATGAGCATCCTAACGGGAATGGGGATGTGCACAATTGTGTTATGTGCTTTGCATGAGCATCCTAGAGGGAATGGGGATGTGCACAATTGTGTTAGGTGCTGGCATGAACATCCTATCGGGAATGGGGATGTGCACCATTGATTTTCTTGGGCATTGTTTTGTTCGTTTTTACTATGTGCCATGTGCGAGCCTGATCAGCTTGAAACGAAACAGAAAGTTGTGGGATCTCCGGAGATTAGGTATCAAGATAGAGTTGAATATTGAAGTGTCATGCATTCTTTTTATAAAACTGATTGTTCGGGTTTGAGACCCTTTGATATAACACTGTTATGTTATGTATATGCATGATTTAAAATGCTTATATGATTATGTGATGTATGTATCATGTGTATGGTTGTTGTGTGATATATCCATTTGTCGGTATCTCACCCTTACAAACATTTCAGGATTCTTCTAAGTTCGATATTGTACCCTGGGTACTCTATCACAGATGGTGCAGAGGAATCTTTCTAAGTCACTCAGAGACTTAGATGTAGTTGCTTGATGAGGTATTACTTGCAGAATAACTTTTAGAACGACCAGCTTAGGGTTGAGACTTAGATTATTTTGATAGTATGTATGAGTTTGGCTCAGAGAGCCTTTATTTTAAAAAGGGAATGTCTATAGCTCGGAGAGCTTATCTTTTGAATGAAAAATCTAAGCTATTTCTTTTGGTTTTGTAAAACTTATGGCTATAACTATTATTTTTATGTATTGATGCGTGGTTGAATTTGGTTGGTCGCGCTGTCGCGCGCGCGCCAAAAAGGACGAGCGGGTTTAAAAGTGTAGTATAGTGCGACAACTCGGATGTCGTCTCTAAGGACTCTGAGAATATTACTTTTCACAAAAATAAGTTTTGGGGGGGGTTTGGATTGGAATGCAATTAAGAAACAAACAAAACAGAGCAATCAAAAACAAAGCAGTTGAAAAGGGATTATCAGTTATCAAACAACGATTAATCTACTGTCAAGAATTCCCAACTATCCTTGGTTAATGTAAACCCAAGCCCTAAGCAGATTCTAATCCCCTTTCGATTCTGATAACAACTAACAACGTAATTGCTACTATGGATGCAAATTCCTATTCCCGAAATAACAAACGGGATTAAGCGCTCATGATCAAACGATCATGAATGAACACACGCGAATTAACAAACGCGATTATGTATAGGAAATTTACATCACTGAAACAAATCAATACAATATTACACACTCCTGAAATAACAAGCAGAAATATGCAATATGATATTGAAAAGGGAAAAGCAATTAAAATAGGGATTTACATAACCTCAAGTTTATAAGATCCTCAAACAGTAGACTAATCCTAGGACTTAGTGCTCCATGGCAACAACGAAATCACAGAGAAAATGTATATTCGAAAGTTGGAGAAGCAAAAGTCTTTTTAAAATATTCAGAATAGCCTTTTATACAATTTCAGAATTCAGAGGGCTCGCGAGGCGAGCAAACATTCGCGAGGCGAATTTCATGAACTGTCAGCAACCCTTGGCATTCTCGCGAGGCGAAGTGACTCTCGCGAGGCGAGAATATGAAGAGTTTCCTCCTTACGCCCGTGATGGCCATCAGGGCCTAACCGTGATGCTCTCTGACTTCCAGACTCGCGAGGCGAAGGGATGATCGCGAGGCGAGACTCTTCAGCTTCAAAACTGCCACGGCCATGACCTTCAACAAGGGCAAGCCGTGATCGTCTCTGACTTTTTTCAGGTTTGGAATACTCGCGGGGCGAGACCTTCTTCGCGAGGCGACCCAGAGACTTAGAAATTTCTTGGAACAGTCAGGCTTCGGGGTCGCGTGGCGAGCATGGCTTTCGCGGGGCGAATCCCCTGTTCTTTATTTTCTCAACTTCTACTTAACCTGAAAACAAGGAAATAAGCATAAGTGTATTATTTTGACTTAAAACTTGCTAAATTAACTTAAAACTACTCTAGAGACTCAAAACCTTACTTGAGGACAATCTAATCTAATTTGGGTGAAAATACGATATAATTTGCACAAAACCCTGATCATACTAGCTATAAAACTAGATGAGCCAGAGGCTTATCAAAATACCCCAAACTTAAACTTTGCTTGTCCCCAAGCAAACTAAGACTCAAAAAAAACAAAAAGACTAAAGACCTGGCAAGCTCAAAAGATTCAATCAACATTGCACACATTCAAGCAATACATCAAAACAGTTTTTCTTCATTGTTTCCCCCTTTTCAAACAGAGCAATCCCCATATTCATTTATTCTAAACATTTGAGAGTTTCATCATAAAAACAATCAGAAATCTAAGCAGGGGATCTAAGTCACACACAAGAGGGAGATCACCAAATCCAAACAACTGCCTTCCTCACAAGGGCATTACTTGTTCACTCAGTCACTCAGTTTATGTCAGGTTAACAATTTGCACTCAGTTTCACTTCTCAAGTACACTTCCCAAAAATTTGCTTTTCATCTCAAAATGGCTCCCACAGAAAACAAGCAAGCAACATCAGAAGGTCTTTATTGGGTTGTAATGGGGCCTGGCTAAGGGTAGGATATACAAAAGGAACTAAGCTGAAGACCCTAGGAACTAAGAGAGCATGAACTATATTTACACATAGAAATTCACTCAAGCTCCTTTCTTTATTTTTTTCTTTACATTTCTGGGTGGCTACAGCTCTTTTTATTTCTTTTTGGCATTTTTGTATATTTGTATTTTTTTTTATTTTTTTTTTCAACATTTGTACACTTTTTCTTTCACAAGCTTTTGGCTTCTTTTTTTTTTTTTTTTAAATCCCAACAACATATTACACCATGTAGCCACCCCAAACTTTAGTTCTTGCACCCATTCTAAGATTACATGCTCTCCTAATCCTAAGATCGGGTTAACATGGTTTTCCAGATTTTTGGGCTTATAACATTAGGTTATCAAGAACTAATAGGCTAATAGGCTCAAAAGGGCTAACTAGGGAACATGCAATAGGAATTAGTTTATTCAGGCCAAGTAGCTATTTACAAAGAAACTGCCTAAATCATTTGCTACTCACATATAATCATGCAAACCAAAAAGAGATTCAATCAAATCCAGGGAAGTGCAACTTGAAAGTGATTTTCACACATTTTAAAACATGTTGGAGGCTCAAAACCTCACCTGGACATTCATGCAAATTGTTGGAAAGAGATACTATCCCTAGTGTGTGCTTCCTATCACCCCAAACTTATCATTCATCATGCTATCATAACAAAATCCCAAAGTTCAGTTTTCAATCATATGGGGATCAATTTTTCAACATTTTTCAGCCTAGGGGGAATCATCACATATTAATCATGCAAGCAATCTGTGCAACATCAATCAAAATCTAACAAACTTGCCAATCAAAAGACTCAACACCCAAATGCTCCTGAGCTTCTCAAATTATTCAGGAGCTTTATTCAAAGAAAAGAAAACTTTATTCAAAGAAGAGAAAAACTACAACTAGTTCCCTCCCCCACACTTAAAACAGGCATTGTCCTTAATAAACAACAACAGACTTTATAATCAGAGTGAGGGAAAGGAAAAGAAACTCCCTGATCAAGCATCAGTGTAGGTTGGAGCATCCAAAGATAGCTCCTCAACATTGGCATTCGCATGGTCGGCGACATCCACACTATGGAACGGCTTCAACCTCCGCCCATTAACCTTGAAAGGCTTGTGTGTACCTGCACGTGTAATCTCTACTGCACCATAAGGAAACACATTAGTAATGACAAAGGGCCCATCCCATTTGGACCTAAGTTTCCCGACCATCGGTTTCGAGAAGGAGTTAAACAATAATACTAGCTGGCCCACAAAAAACTCTTTCCTAACAATCATTCTATCATGAAATTGTTTTGTCTTTTCTTTATAAATCTTGGAGCTTTCATAGGCTTCAAGCCTAAGCTCCTCAAGTTGCTGCAACTGCAGCTTCTTTCTTTCAACACCGATTTATTCATATCCATATTACAACACTTTCTGCCCGGTATGCTCTATGCTCAACCTCCACCGGGAGGTGACATGCCTTACCAAAAACTAGCCGAAATGGGGACATCCCTATAGGGGTCTTGAAAGCAGTCCTTTGTGCCCACAATGTCGTCTTCCAGACGGCGGCTCCATTCCTTTCTATTAGGCTGCACCATCTTCTCCGAATTTGCTTGATCTCCTGTTGGATATTTCAGCTTGGCCATTGGTTTGGGGGTGGTAAGCAGTAGACACTCTATGTACAACCCCATATTTTCTAAGTAGGGCCTCCATGGTTCCATTGCAAAAATGCGTGCCCTCATCGCGATGATGGCCTTGGGTATACCAAACCTGCAAAAAATGTTGGACCTAACAAATTTTGAAACAATCGAGCATCGTTAGTCCTAGTGGGGATTGCTTCCACCCACTTTGAAACATAATCTACAGCCAACAAAATATATACAAAACCAAAAGAAGGAGGGAAGGGACCCATGAAGTCCATCCCCACACATCAAAAACTTCACAAAAGAGCATGGGCTGTTGGGGCATCTCACTCCCTACGAGTGATTTCGGGCCTGTTATTTGACATTCTTTACAACTCTTATATACCTCATATGAATCCCTAAAAAGTGTGGGCCAAGAGAACCCGGAGTCCAGGACTTTTCATGCTGTCCTTTGAGGTCCAAAGTGTCCTCCAACTGGAGATGCATGTGAGAAATGCAGGATGGACTCTGTCTCATGATCGGGTACACACCTCCGAATGACTTGGTCACTGCAAAACTTCCACAGAGATAGGGGTCATCCCACACATAATACTTTGCATCGCTCTTGACTTATGGAACTTCTGTCTACTTGTACTGCGGGGAACAACACCAGCAACTAGAAAATTTACAATGTCAGCAAACCAGGGGGTTACCCCATACATATGTAACAATCTCTCATCAGGGAAATCATCTTGGATTGGAAATGTATCCTCATCCCTTGCTATACTACTCAAACGATCTGCTACCAGATTTTCGGCTCCACTTTTATCCTTTATCTCCACATTGAATTCCTGAAGCAAAAGCATCCACCGATCGGTCTTGGCTTAGCCTCGGCTTCTTCAATGAGATATTTCAAAGCTGCATGGTCGGTGAAAACAGTTACCCTAGAACCTAGCAAATAAGACCTAAACTTGTCAAGTGCAAATACAATAGCTAGCAGCTCTTTCTCGAGTGGTTGTGTAATTTGCACATGCGGCATCTAGGGTCCTAGAAGCATAGTGAATTACATGGGCAACCTTGCCCACCCTTTGGGCCATAACTGCCCCTACAGAAAAATTTGAGGCATCACACATCAGTTAAAAAGGTAGTGTCCAGTCGGGGGGCTGGATGACTGGGGTATAAGTCAGCGTCTTCTTCAGATGGTCAAACGACTCTTTGCACTTTTCATCAAACCGAACAGGGCATCATTTTTCAGCAGATTTGACAATGGCGAGTGCTATCTTCTTTGAAGTCCTTTATAAAGCGCTGTAGAAACCTGCATGTCCAAGAAAGGAACGTATCTAGCGTACGAAAGATTGGTAAGGCAATGTAGCAATTACATTTATTTTTGCAGGATCCACAGAAATACCCTCTTTGGATATTACATGACCCAATACTATCCCCTGTTCTACCATGAAATGACATTTCTCATAATTCATAATCAAATCAGTATCAATGCATCTCTCGAAGAACTAGATCTAGACTATGCAAACAAGCATCAAAAGAGGAGCCATACACGGTAAAATCATCCATAAACACCTCTATGCAGTTTTCAATAAAATCGAGAGAATATACTAAGCATGCATCTTTGAAAGGTGCCAGGAGCATTACAGAGGCCAAATGGCATCCTCCTATAAGCAAGCGTCATCAGAAGGGGCACGTGAAGGTGGTCTTTTCACGATCCTCGGGGGCAATATGAATATGGAAATACCGGGAAAAGCCATCTAGAAAACAATAATGGGGTGACCAGCCAGCCGATCTAGCATCGATCTATGAGCGGCAAAGGAAAATGATCCTTTCGGGTGGCCTGGTTTAGCTTCCTATAGTCTATACAAACTCTCCGGCTATTACCGGACTCTAGTAGGCACAAGTTCATTATTTTCATTCCTAACTCTTGTTAAACCAGATTTCTTTGGTACAACTTGAACCTAGGACTTACCCAAGAACTATCGAAATGGGATAGATAATACCTGCTGTAGAAGCTTGGTCACCTCTTTCTTTACCACATCCAAGAATCGAGTGGGTTAAGTCGCCTTTGGGCTGTCTCGGTGGCTTAGCCCCATCCTCCAAAGAAATTCTGTGCATGCATCCGGAGGGGCTAATTCCTGGAATATCGGCCAATGTCCACCCAATGGCCTTCTTGTTCTTCCTTAGAACTTCTAAAAGCTTGTCTTCTGATCGAGTTGAGGTGGAGGAAATGATGGTAGCAATGTTGCATCCTCTCCCAAGTAGGCATACTTTAAGTTCTCAGGAAGTGGTTTGAGTTCCAAAGGAGGCGGCTGCTCAACAGATGGAGCATTGGGAGCAGCCATAGGGTCAAGGACTTTTGCTAAGTAAACAGCTTCACTCTCATTATCACTTTCACTCTCATCCTCACCCTGCAATGTTAAATCCAAAAACTCAGAACAAACAGAACATGGGTTAGTGTTAGTGCAGTTAGTACAAGTATATACATCATCAAAACCAGAAATAACAGGAAAATCAGAAATAAGGTCATCATGAGTGTCCTCAATGAGTTCAGACAGCAACTCTAAGTGGAATACAGAGTGCTCCTCTACTGGGTGCTTCATAGCATCAAAAATCTTGAATTTGGCCACGATACCACCAAACTCCATCGACATAGTCCCATCATAAACATCAATCTTGGTCTTGGATGTCATCATGAACGGTCTTCCCAAGATTATGGGTGATCTACTTGACTGAGTCTCTCCTGCCATATCTAGGATATAGAAATCCGCAGGGAATATCAAATCATCAACTTGCACTAGGACATCCTCTACCATCCCCATGGGTCGGGCACTTGGTCTGTTAGCCAACCGAATGGTAAGACACTGTATCTGCAATGGCCCCGGATCAAGGTTATTAAAGATGGAGGTAGGCATGACATTGATTGATGCTCCCAAGTCCAACATACAGTTCTCAAACTTCTTGTCCCCAATAGTGCATGGGATAGTGAAGGTGCCCGGATCCTTGCACTTTTGTGGCGATACTTGATTAGGGCCTATAGAAGCAACTCTCTCTATCTTTCTTTGGATAAGCGCCGAGACATTCATTCCCAAGTCAACCCTCTCATTAGTCTTCATCTTCCTCTTGTTAGTGCATAGGTCCTTCGGAAATTTAGCATATCGGGTACTTGCTTGATCACATCCAACAAGTGGGATGTTAATGAGCTACTTTTACGAAAACATGAAGAATCTCCTTCTCTTTATTCTCACCACCCATCTTCAAATTTTTCTGAATTCTGTGTGGAAATGGAATGGGTGGTCTATATACTCTCTCGGTTTCAACTTCAACCACGGGCTCGGGGAGTAGCCTCATCGGTAGGCTCGGGAGTAGCCTTAACAATTTCTTCATCCTTTCCGGAGTGGCCTCAATAACCTTTCCGGATCTCGGAGAGATGACACTCACATTAGGGTTGGAGGCATTAGGATTTATCACCTGTTTGTGTGGCAGTGGCAGCTGGTTCGTCCCTTGACCTTGTTGTATACTATTCATGGATGTAGCCAACTGTCCAATCTCGAGTCCTCAAATCTTGAATACTAGCATCTGTCCTCTGCTGAAACTGTACACTAGATGCAGCCATTTGCTTTACCAAGTCTTCTAATGATGGTCCAGAAGGTGCGAAGTAGTCACCGGAGGATGATTACGAGGTGCCATCATTTGTTGTTGGGAAGAATTCCCATACCGCAGAATTAGGGTGATTTCTCCAGCTAGGATGGTACCTATTAGTAGAGAGGTGCGGAATCTTTGTGACTGGATTCTCGATTGCCTCCTTGATTATAGGGGTTCACTTGCATAAGCCCGAGGTACTTCAGCGACAAACTCTTCTCTCTCGGATCGGGCATGGATCAAAAGGATGCTCGGTGCATTGCACATGCTACATAACTTTCCGGCTGAACCTTGTCTATTGCCAATTGTCTTACAAAGGAGGTCAGCTCATCCAATCTATTCTCAAGGGCGGCCTGGTTAGAAGATGAACTATGAATCTCATGCACGCCTCTTGGCTCAACTGAATTTCTTCTTGTAGAGAACTGTTGGGAGTTCAACGACATATTCTCAATAAGTTGCTTAGCAGCGGTGGGGTCTTATCAACTAATGCTCCCCCACTAGCGACATCCAATGATTCCTATCCATAGGCAACAATCCTTCATAAAAGTATTGGACCGGGAGTTGTTCGGAAATTTGATCTTTGGGGGCAACTAGAGACCAAATGTTTGAACCTTTCCCAGATATTCGACTAGTGACTCGTTCCCTTGCCTTATGCCACATATCTCTTTCCTTATTGAAGCAGCTCTTGAAGGAGGAAAATACCTTTCTAGGAACACCCTCTTCAAATCATTCCAAGTTGTGATGGAGTTAGGCTCAAGGTACAATAGCCGATCCTTTGCGGCTCCTTGGAGTGAAAATGGAAAAGCCTTCGACTTGATCATCCTCAGTGACTCCTCTGCTCTCGAGGTTGTGGAGCATACAACTTGGAATTCTTTCAAGTGCTTGTGTGGGTCCTCACCTGCAAGACCATTAAACTTGGGCAACAGGTGAATAAAACCAGATTTCAATTCAAAAGGGGTGTCAGCACCAGGATAAGAAATACATAATCCATTATAGTTGACATCAGGGGCAGCAAGCTGCCTTAATGTCCTCTGGTCTCCCATGTTTTCAAAAGCAGTTTTAAAATTGGAATTACTACTAGTGCTAGCCCGAAATTCCCTACGGAGTGTGTGCAATGTTCTTTCAATTTCCGGGTCAAAATCACACAGTTCAGGGCAATGAGACCTAGTAGCCAGACCAATTCAAAACAAAACAGAAAATAAAAGAAAGAAAAGAAAATAAAATAAAAACAAATTGAGAAAAATAACAACTCAGAGTCCCCGGCAACGGCGCCAATTTTTGGTCGCGCTGTCGCGCGCGCGCCAAAAAGGACGAGCGGGTTTAAAAGTGTAGTATAGTGCGACAACTCGGATGTCGTCTCTAAGGACTCTGAGAATATTACTTTTCACAAAAATAAGTTTTGGGGGGGGGGGGGGGTTTGGATTGGAATGCAATTAAGAAACAAACAAAACAGAGCAATAAAAAACAAAGCAGTTGAAAAGGGATTATCAGTTATCAAACAACGATTAATCTACTGTCAAGAATTCCCAACTATCCTTGGTTAATGTAAACCCAAGCCCTAAGCAGATTCTAATCCCCTTTCAGTTACAGTAACAACTAACAACGTAATTGCTACTATGGATGCAAATTCCTATTCCCGAAATAACAAACGGATTAAGCGCTCATGATCAAACGATCATGAATGAACACACGCGAATTAACAAACGCGATTGTGTATAGGAAATTTACATCACTGAAACAAATCAATACAATATTACACACTCCTAAAATAACAAGCAGAAATATGCAATATGATATTGAAAAGGGAAAAGCAATTAAAATAGGGATTTACATAACCTCAAGTATATAAGATCCTCAAACAGTAGACTAATCCTAGGACTTAGTGCTCCATGGCAACAACGAAATCACAGAGAAAATGTATATTCGAAAGTTGGAGAAGCAAAAGTCTTTTTAAAATATTCAGAATAGCCTTTTATACAATTTCAGAATTCAGAGGGCTCGCGAGGCGAGCAAACATTCGCGAGGCGAATTTCATGAACTGTCAGCAACCCTTGGCATTCTCGCGAGGCGAGAATATGAAGAGTTTCCTCCTTACGCCCGTGATGGCCATCAGGGCCTAACCGTGATGCTCTCTGACTTCCAGACTCGCGAGGCGAAGGGATGATCGCGAGGCGAGACTCTTCAGCTTCAAAACTGCCACGGCCATGACCTTCAACACGGGCAAGCCGTGATCGTCTCTGACTTTTTTCAGGTTTGGAATACTCGCGGGGCGAGACCTTCTTCGCGAGGCGACCTAGAGACTTAGAAATTTCTTGGAACAGTCAGGCTTCGGGGTCGCGTGGCGAGCATGGCTTTCGCGGGGCGAATCCCCTGTTCTTTATTTTCTCAACTTCTACTTAACCTGAAAACAAGGAAATAAGCATAAGTGTATTATTTTGACTTAAAACTTGCTAAATTAACTTAAAACTACTCTAGAGACTCAAAACCTTGCTTGAGGACAATCTAATCTAATTTGGGTGAAAATACGATATAATTTGCACAAAACCCTGATCATACTAGCTATAAAACTAGATGAGCCAGAGGCTTATCATTGGTGTAACTGGAATTCTGGAGAGAAAAAGTAAATATTTTAACAGGTGTTATTTTACCCTGGGATGTCCGAATTACAGAGGAGACTCTGTCGAAATTTTGGTAAAACTACTATCTTGTATTTAAGTATATCCTTTAAATTAAATAGGCTTGTCAAGCTATGATAGTAAGTTTGTGTGCCGATCAAGGCTTAGAAGTTGTGACAAAATTTTTATACCCAATTTCAGACACTTATGTACTTACATAAATTATTTTCCGATAGCACCAGCAAATTATCTTTTAATTTTATTTCCGCACGTGTTACGTAAGTAATGCCCCACGGGGGGGTGTTACAATCACCATCGCTACGTCGAATCAGCTAGCTTCATCAATACTACTGGAAGTATATGTTGGAGGAAAACGATTTTTCCGGCTAACTAATCCTAGCTAGGTCTCATCCTATCAACGGTACTTGTCCTTATGATTTTATATTAGAGTAAATTAATTAATTAATCTACATTCATTAATTAATTAATGTAATTAGCAAAAACAACAGCTTACTAAATTTAAAACTAATAAACACAATTTTGTTACAACTAGACAAATATATATATAAAAAAAATACACCCATAAAAATTAAACAGATATATACTACAACAAATTAGACAAATCAAATTTATACAATTTCTTTAGCATGCATTGAACAGTTATAATTAATATCCCAAAATAGAAAAACCCAAGTACCTCCGACGGTCGGAAACTGCTCTATGCAACGGTGGTGATGGTGGCTAGTCTCACCCTCTGGTAGCCCTCAAAACAAAGACCACAACAACAACAAAATAAATTAGATTCACCAAATTTCAAACATCACAAAGCCAACAAAACACAAAAAAATAACCTTAATCAACATTAATTATAATTAATCAATAAACCCAATTTTTTTTAAATAAATAGTAATAAAATTAGGAGGATACCTAAACAGTGTGGTGGTGGTTCTGGTGGTGGTGGTTTCAATGGTGATGGTGGTTTCAATGGTGGTGGTGGTGGTTTTCCGTCGGAGTGTGGGTTGCTGGTGGGAATGGAGGGGAGGAGAAGGAGAAGGTGGGTTTCAAGTGGTGGTTGAAGGTGGTGGTTCTCGGTGGTTGGCGCAGCTTAGACGCCAGAATGGAAGAGGGAGGCGAAGTGAAAAGGAGAGGAGAAAATGAGAGGAGAAAGGGGTGGAGGCAGTGGTGGTGTTCACGAGTCACGAACGGAGGCGGCGACGGTGGTGTTCGATGGCGGCGATGGTGGTGCGCAATGAGGAAGAAGAGGGCAGAGAGAGAAAGCAGAGAGGGAAAGCAGAGAGAGAAGTGAGGGGAAAGAAGGGTTACGGCCAGGTTATTGGCAACATCTCTAAGCGACATGAACTCCCCTTGAATTGCATGCTAGAAGTAGAGCTCTTTGATGTTTGGGGGATAGATTTTATGGGACCATTCCCACCATTTATCTCCTATCAATACATTTTGGTGGCAGTGGACTACGTGTCAAAGTGGGTAGAAGCAATCCCAACAACTTCGGATGATGCGCGGGTAGTCATGGAATTCCTAAGGCACAATATCTTCTCGAGGTTTGGGTTCCCTAGAGCGTTGATTAGTGATGGGGGATCCCACTTTTGCAACAATCAAATGCACAAGCTTCTTGAGAAGTATGGGGTCAAGCATAGAGTCTCTACTCCTTATCATCCCCAAACAAATGGGCAAGTGGAGGTATCCAACCATGAGTTGAAGCGTATTCTTGAGAAAACCGTCAACTCCTCACGGAAGGATTGGTCAAAAAGGTTAGATGATGCTTTATGGGCTTATAGGACCGCCTTCAAGACTCCAATTGGAAGGTCTCCTTACAATTTGGTGTTTGAAAAGGCATGCCACTTGCCGGTGGAATTGTAGGAAAAGTCTTATTGGGCAATCCGAGAACTCAACTTAGATTTGACGAAGGCCGGTGAAAAAAGGCTTTTGGACTTAAATGAGTTGTCCGAGATCCGCACGCAAGCATATGAAAATGCAAGAATCTACAAGGAGCGGACTAAGGCATGGCATGACAAGCACATCTTGCCTAGGAGGTTTGAGCCCGGACAAATGGTACTTCTTTATAATTCAAGGTTTAGGCTCTTTCCTGGAAAGCTTAAATCAAGGTGGTCGGGGCCATTCAAGGTCCTCCAAGTTTTTCCACACGGAGCAGTAGAATTAGAAGGGGACTCTGGCAACTTCAAGGTAAATGGGCAAAGGCTAAAGCATTACCATGGGGAATCAATCCCAAATGGCAAGCAAGTTCTTCTTCTGGATTAACCCTTAGGGGTGACTTGAGTCAGACTCGGGACGTTAAACAAGCGCTACTTGGGAGGCAACCCAAGCTACATATCCTTTATCTTTTAAGTTCTATCATTTTCTCTTCTTAATAAAAAAAATGAAAAATAAAAAATAAACCAGATTCGCCCCGCGAATCCATAGTGGCCTCGCGAGACAGAAGCCCTGAATCTCAGAGGCTTGCTCACGCTTCTGTCTCGCGTCGCGAGAGCCATTTTCGCCTCGCGAATCTGGGCATCATCAGGTGTTGGAATTCCAGATTCGCCTCGTGAACTATTACTCGCCTCGCTATTCTAGAAAGTGTGAAGAACAATTTTTCCAGATTCGCCTCGCGAATTTGCAATTAGGGTTTTCAATTTGGGGGAAAATTTAAAATTCGCGTCGCGAGGAGTCTCTCGCCTCGCGAAAACTGAAAATTATATCAGCCCCGCGAGCGGATCGCGAAGCATTTCGCGACCCTTCACTGTTCTTACTCTCTCTCGCGTGGATTCCCCCCTCATTTCACTCTCACTCACTCTCACACTCTCACCCTCACGCATTCGAACTCCTTCATCTCTACAAGGTAAGTAACAGCTCACTTGACTTCCCTCTGCTCTTGTTTATGCTTTGTGGAATTCAAACAGTCACTACCACACACTATGCACTAACTGTCTGTTATAACTGGTAGTGGGGTAAACGCCATGATCATGACCTTGTCTAGTCTAGAGAGTGTTACTGTGCATTGTTATCTGATCTGAGTATTATGGTTAGTTGTGTTAGGAATATAGTGGGGATGCTGTCTGGGTATTCGTTGCATATTTGCATGTTAGTGGGACAGTGGGGTGACACTGAATTTGTGCCTCTGTTATACATATTCTGCAATACTGATTATGAATTGTACTGGGATTTTTCTGATTTTCAGGTTATGGCCCCGCCTAAGAACACTGTTGCAGAAAAACAGCCGGTTAAGCGCAAGAAGCGCGGATCTGCTCAGGGGGACGACATAGAGTTGCATTCAGGGCCCGGCGCCTCCTCTAAGGCCAGTTCCTACTCTCCCAGGTTCCGCTCTCCTGATCACAGGACGCATTGGGACCTGGTGGTGAGAAAGGAGATGGTTTTAGAGCGGCGTGTGTCCCTGGTGGGCAACAACTACGCCAGCGTCTCCGAGCAGATCCGCAACCGAGGTTGGGAGGTGTTGGCTGATATTCCTCACCGGTATGATATCAAACTGGTGCAAGAATTTTACGCCAACGCTCTCAAACTCGAGGTCTCAGGCCCGAGCTGTGTGACGGAGGTCCAGGGGGTCCCCATTACATTCACTACATCGGATATTAACTCATGCTTGGGGATCCCCATCGGAGAGGAGGCCTGCGAGTATGAGCAGCTCCTCGCAGTGCTAGCCCTAGCTCAGGCCATCGTCGACACCTGCTGTGTCCAAGGAGCTGCCTGGGAGATGGGAACATCGGGGAACCTCCTGAGGTTGAGGAGGCAGGACCTCACCCCGGATGCCAAGGTCTGGTCGACGTTCTTACACGCCAACCTTCGAGTGAGCTCTCATGAGTCCACAGTCACCGCCGCCAGAGCCCATCTCCTCTACGGCATACTGACGGGTCGCACGATCAACGTCGGGGAAGTCATCACCACAGATATCCAGATGAAGGCGAACTCCCGGGCGCTGAAGGAGAGCCTGGGGCATGGACTACTGATCATCGAGCTCATCCGCTGGGCGGGGATGCCAGTGAGTACAGTGATGGAGAAGGTCCCACGGCAGCCCATCGACCAGGAGTACATCCGGCGTTTCTGTTACGTAGCCCCGGTCCGACCTAGGAGGCCGCCACCCCTACCCACTCAGAGGCCACGGTCAGCGGACATGGCTCTGCTCTTGCAGAACCAGCAGGCGATGAGGCGGGATCAAGAGGTACTGCCGGAGTTCTTCCGGGAGATGTCATTGGCCCAGCAGGAGGGTCGGGTGCCCGTATACCCCTCCGAGGAGGAGCTGTCCCCTCGGCTTGGGTGGCAGGACTACCCTGGGGACCAGGGTGCTATGCCACAGGGGGGTGCCCGAGGGACCAGAGGATGAGGAGGCACCGGAGGACCAGGGTGACCCGGCGGACGACATTGATTTTGATCATTGATCCGGGCCCCTGCATTACTTTATTTAGAGTTCTAGCTAGGAGTTTCGATATGGTTGTACACTGATAGCTAGCTAGAAACTCATTTCTTGACCTTTCTTGCAAACTTGGATACTTACTATATATATATATATATATATATATATATATATATATATATATATATAATGTTATTGCTTTAACTTTCATGTTTTCTTGTGAATGGATCAACATGGAGAGCCCGGAATATCATGGGCCAACCAATTGGATGAGGATGAGGCCAAAACTAGCCGTGCTGTGAAGCGGGGTAGTAGAGAGATGAAAAGAGGCAAGGCAATCAACTGAAAGCATGGGGTCCGCTCGGACCCCCTTGAGATAAAAATTTCTTATCCTTTCTCTTATTCTTTCCCTTTTTCCATTTGTTTTTGAGTTTCGCTCTTGAATAATTTAAGAAGATCAAGAGTATGTGTGTGAGTTTTGTGTCGGCAAGCTTGGTGGATTTTAATTAAATCTAGCATAGATTGACTGCATGAATTATGTTGACCATTGATGATTTCCCCTTAGGTTCTGAAAATCGAAAATTTGATCCCCATGTGAAAAATTGAAAATTGAACTTTGAGGAATTTTATTGCGATTGCTTGATTTATGACAAGTTTGGGGTGAGGGGGTGCACACACTAGGAATTGTATCTCGGTCAAATAATTTGAAAAAATGTCCAGGTGAGAATTTGAGCCTCCAACATGTTCTTAATTGTGTGAGTCGCTTTTAAGCCGCACTTTCTCGGATTTGCTTGAATCTGTGCATGGTTTGCATATTTATATGCTGCATCAAATGATCTAGGCAATTTTCCTTTGAAATAACTACTTGGCCATAAATTGAACCAACCTTGATGAATGATCCCTAGTTAGCCACATTGAGCCTTGAAGCCTATTGTTCTTGATGACCTTACATTACAAGCCATTAACTCAGAAAAACCATGATTTTCCCCTATCCTAGGATTTAGGAGAGCATGGAATTTTAGTGATGAGTGTGATTTCACCTCATTTTCCATGTACATTTCTGCATGCATTTGCATATAGTTTAGGCATTTTTAGTTTGATTTTAGTAGTTTTTACCTTGGAACGGGTTAGGCGGTGTTGTGGTGTTGTTTTGCAGGAATTCATGATTAAATGCCCAAGGTTTGGCCATGATGAAGCTTGGATGATTTAGAGCCTTAAAAGTGAAGAAAATGAACCAAACAGAGCCCATCACGGCCTAGCCGTGATGCCCATCACGGCCATGATCGAGCAAAATTGAAAAGGCAGAAAGGCTGAAGTCAGAGTCTGTCACGGCCTAGCCGTGATGTACATCACGGCCGTGACCCAAAACCATCACAAGTCAGAATCCATCACGGCTTGGCCGTGATCAACTGAGGGCTCGCGACGCGAGAAGGGGCTCGCCACGCGAGAGCCTAAAAATCACCAGAAGTTCCATAAACAGAATCCGTCACGGCCTGGCCGTGATGGCCATCACGGCCGTGACGCGTGACTGGTCTATAAATAAGAGCACAGCAGACAGAACAAAGGGACTTTTGGCAGAGGCTTGGAAACCCTAAAGAGGGCTGATGGCTGGGGGAAGGCTAGGACCTTAAAGATGACATCTCCTATGCTCTTGGATTGGAAGAAGATTGAAGGATTCGTCATGGAGTTTTCTTCCTCTCTTCTCTCTTTCTCTTTTGTAGACATTATCATGTGTAGCTAATTCCCCCATTGTTGGGTTTAGATGTAGCTTTTCTGAACTTGATTGTTAATTGATTTGATTTCAATACAAGTTTCTATTTCTTTATGAGTATGTGATTCTGTGTTTAATGCTTTCCTTGGCTTAGCTACCCATAGGAATGATATGTTGCTTTGATAGATAACTGAAAGGTTGGTGTTAAGGCATGCTCATGAATCATATGCCAAGTAGTTCAAGAATCTAGACATAGGTGTTGGCTGCTTGCAATCTTATAAGTCTTGACTTAATGCAAAATCTCAGGTTAATCCACCTAAGACATTAGGGTTTAATTTGGGGTTTTAGGCTCAATGCACCTAAGACATTAGGCTTGAGTATTTTAGAAAAGGCTTGATTGGCATGATTGAATTAGGACTTGTGTTGTTAGCCATTTCATTGCAATTAAGGGAGGATTAGTGTAATCTAAACCTGACAATCTCAACCATTTGTAAATTCTGCACTCCAAGTGTTTGTTAAAAGTCCAAAAAGACAAAAATATTTTATTTCTTTATTTTATGATCTCTCATACTTTAGTTTAGTCTAGATAGTTGTTGAGTTTGTGAATTGGTAATTGACAACCGATCCCTGTGGATACGATAACCGATCTTACCACCGTATTACTTGTTTGCGACGAGGTGCACTTGCCTTTATTCTTAAAAATACGCATCAAGTTTTTGGCGCCGTTGCCGGGGATCGGCTTTGCCAATATCATTAGTAACAAATGAGACAACTAATTTAGACATTTTTTTTATTTTATTTTTCTGTATATATTTGATATCTTTCTTTTGTTAGTTTTGTATATATTTGAATTTTTGTTTCTTTGATCTTGGGCTTAATTGTCTGTGAGGTGAAAATTGATTTGACAGGATCATGGACTATAACTGCTATCAACCATCTGATGCAGAAATTGAGATGTCTGAGCTTCAGCTGAGGGCAGATATGCTTCAATTAGCCATAAACATCCAACAAGTGAGTAATGAGTTGTCGAGGGCAACTGTCTCTCCTCCACCAGTGATAGGCTATTCTGAATGGGGAAATCAATTTCCCAACACTTCCACTCCATGGTGGGGGAACCCTCCAAACAATACTTGGATTGATCAAGAGGAACATTGGGAATCTTCCACATCTTCATATCAACCACAACCATCTCTATGGTATGATGAGCCATCACCATTGGAAGTTGCTTGGGAGAACTTCAAATCCGAATTCGCAGTCAATTCTGAGCAACCTATTCCGGATAGTCGGTCTCACCTAGAGGATATTTTGGAGAGCTTCATGGTAGCAACAATGGAAAGTTTAGAAAATCAAGAAGATACCATTCGAAGTCTCGGGGTACGTATTGAGGAACTCTCTAACCAACTAGCCGAAATGCCAAATGGGAACTTGATGGATGATGATGAAGATGATGCAATAATGGATGATGTGGAAGATGAAGAAATGGGTGCAACCGAGTCAAGAAGAGAAGAACCTGTTTGTGAAAACATAGTTGCACCATCTCCCATTGAACCCTTGACTAAAGAGCTTGAAAGGAAGAGGCAATTGGAGGACATCTATTTCACCATGCTTGGGGATGATGAAGAACTTTTGGAATTAGATGATGCTATTGGTTCCTATGCATGTGTTGAATGTGATGGAAAAAACACTTGTGTGGTTTGTGCTGAGATTTCTGCATATTTGGAAGGTGATGGATTTGGTAATGCTGAGAATGAAGATTGTACAGAAGCCAAAACAGCACCAGTGATCCTCTCGACTTGTTTGCCACCTCACATTTTAAAGCAGTCAACAATGGAGTTCATGCCTCTGCCTGAGAAACCGGATGTTGCATCTTTAAATATAAAGGCACCATGGCTAGTCCAAGAGGTGGAACCCCATTTCTATTGGGAAGGCTTTGTTGACAAAGAGGTCAATTTTGACCCGAGAGGGAGTGAGAAGTCCTTCACACTTGAAGAAGTCACCATGATTTTCAAGCACTCACTCCCATATTTATGCTGCAAACCGTGGGATCCAGGTGAAGGATCTCACATGGTTAGCATCCCTTGGTCCTTATACCACAGGTTATGGGATCCAGGTGGATGCTTCTTGATAAGTCAAGCTAGTGACGTTAAAGAAGCGCTTACTGGGAGGCAACCCAGGTTTTCTTAACCCTTTTCCTTAGTTAGTTTTTGTTTGTGATTTTAAAACTCTTGAATAATTCGAGAAGATCAAGAGTTTTCTTTTACTAATAAAATTGCCAAGTGTTTTCAGGCTAATAAGGAAGGAGAAGCAAGGGCAGGGAGAAACAAAGCCAGAAAAGCAAAGTCAGCACCCGTTACCGCCTCGGTAAGTCGTTCCAATTTTTCTTTTCTTCCCTCTCCATCTTGATTGTTTACATTGGGGACAATGTAAATTCTTAAGCTTGGGGTAGGGGTATTTTGCATTTGCATTTTTTTCATGTTGCATTCATATAGTTTTGCATGATAGGTTTGCATGATCACACAATTAGATTGCCCTTGTTTAGATTTTTGCATCCGATTGTGAGAACTAAGTGCCAATTTATCTGTGATAGTGAATTTTTGAACCCTGATTTTTCTATTCTTGTGATATGGCTTCAAATAAATATTCTTGAGATGGTCTTGGATAGTTGGTAATTAGCATATGGTTCTATAGATTTGTGTTTCCTCACTGATTTTTGAACTGATAAATGTGAGCTTTTGAGCCATTAGGGGGTACTCACTAAATCTGCCCCCGTTCTTTGTGTTAGAGTGCTATTCCTCTTGGATTGTTTTTCTCTAGAACTTGACTTGAAACCGTTTCGAAGCTAAAAAAATAAAAAAATTTGAAAACATTTTTGAAAATGATTGAGGCAATAGGTATTTTTCTGGCCTTCTGAGCTTTGATTGATGAAATGCTACCCCTTAGTTGCCCAATTTCGAGCCTGAAAGAACAAAATACTTTTCTTGGTCCCTTGAAAAATTTTGATGAATGATGCTTATGAGAGACCTTCTAAAGTATTACAAAAGGGTAAAAAGGTAGTTGAAAAAGTTTGGGATGAAAAGAATCAATATTTCTCTTAAGTTGGAAAAATCTCCCCTTCTCCAAATAAAAGAAAAACAAAAGAAAAAGAAAAATAAAATGGAGAAGGGGATGACAAAAAGAAAAATGAGAAATAAAAAGAAAAAGAAAGAAAAGAAAGGTGGAAAAATAAATCGAAAACCCAAGAAGGTATTTTAGAAGGTCATGTTTTGCAAAGCTTGATTTTGTATAGCTTTTGAAATATCCTTTTATTGATTTCCCCACCTAACGATTAATCCCATGGCCACGTTACAACCAAAGTTAAAAGACCTCTTGATTCTTAATTGTTTTCATTAATAAAGTAGAGATTTGGTTGATAGTCAAGCCTATGGTAGAATTCATTCCTTGAGGAAAATTGAGCGAAATGTTATATTCCCTTAACACTTGAGTGAGGCTAAAAAGAGAGCCAAGCAAATGAACAAGCTTGGGGTGAACTTCAGGTGAGAAAGAGTGCCCAAATCATTGAGAATATGAGTCTAAGGAACCTAAGCCTCTAATTGGACTTGAATTGATTGTCTCTTGCTAAATTGTTTGAATTGCCTATTGCTTGGATCATGAACTCGGGTTCTTGGTTCACTATCCATGTTCTGTTCTTCTTCTGGCCTTGGTTTTTGCTTGAGGACAAGCAAAGTCTTAAGCTTGGGGTGATTTGATGAGTGTGATTTCACCTCATTTTCCATGTACATTTCTGCATGCATTTGCATATAGTTTAGGCATTTTTAGTTTGATTTTAGTAGTTTTTACCTTGGAACGGGTTAGGCGGTGTTGTGGTGTTGTTTTGAAGGAATTCATGATTAAATGCCCAAGGTTTGGCCATGATGAAGCTTGGATGATTTAGAGCCTTAAAAGTGAAGAAAATGAGCCAAACAGAGCCCATCACGGCCTAGCCGTGATGCCCATCACGGCCATGATCGAGCAAAACTGAAAAGGCGTAAAGGCCAAGTCGAGTCGTCACGGCCTAGCCGTGATGTACATCACGGCCGTGACCCAAAACCATCACAAGTCAGAATCCATCACGGCTTGGCCGTGATGGAGATCACGGCCATGAACAGAGGGCTCGCGACGCGAGAAGGGGCTCGCCACGCGAGAGCCTAAAAATCGCCAGAAGTTCCAGAAACAGAATCCGTCACGGCCTGGCCGTGATGGCCATCACGGCCGTGACGCGCGACTGATCTATAAATAAGAGCACAACAGACAGAACAAAGGGACTTTTGGCAGAGGCTTGGAAACCCTAAAGAGGGCTGATGGCTGGGGGAAGGCTAGGACCTTAAAGATGACATCTCCTAAGCTCTTGGATTGGAAGAAGATTGAAGGATTCATCATGGAGTTTTCTTCCTCTCTTTTCTCTTTCTCTTTTGTAGACATTATCATGTGTAGCTAATTCCCCCATTGTTGGGTTTAGATGTAGCTTTTCTGAACTTGATTGTTAATTGATTTGATTTCAATACAAGTTTCTATTTCTTTATGAGTATGTGATTCTGTGTTTAATGCTTTCCTTGGCTTAGCTACCCATAGGAATGATATGTTGCTTTGATAGATAACCAAAAGGTTGGTGTTAAGGCATGCTCATGAATCATATGCCAAGTAGTTCAAGAATCTAGACATAGGTGTTGGCTGCTTGCAATCTTATAAGTCTTGACTTAATGCAAAATCTCAGGTTAATCCACCTAAGACATTAGGGTTTAATTTGGGGTTTTAGGCTCAATGCACCTAAGACATTAGGCTTGAGTATTTTAGAAAAGGCTTGATTGGCATGATTGAATTAGGACTTGTGTTGTTAGCCATTTCATTTCAATTAAGGGAGGATTAGTGTAATCTAAACCTGACAATCTCAACCATTTGTAAATTCTGCACTCCAAGTGTTTGTTAAAAGTCCAAAAAGACAAAAATATTTTATTTCTTTATTTTATGATCTCTCATACTTTAGTTTAGTCTAGATAGTTGTTGAGTTTGTGAATTGGTAATTGACAACCGATCCCTGTGGATACGATAACCGGTCTTACCACCGTATTACTTGTTTGCGACGAGGTGCACTTGCCTTTATTCTTAAAAATACGCATCATTTAGCTTTGTGAGTGTTGTTGTGGAACTAATTTTGGGGTGGCTACAAGTTCATGAATCATAGTTGAGAAAAATAAAAGCAAAATTAAAGGCCGAAGGCTTGAGAAAAAAGAAAAGAAAAGAAAAAGTGATGAAAAGTATTGAATATATGCCAAAAAGGGCAATGTGAAAAAGTATAAAAAGAAGAAGTTTGTAGCCACCCAATGCAAGGAATAGAATAATAATATGAGAGTAAATTCAATTGTTGCAATGCTAGTTTCATGCTCTCATTGATCCTAGGGACTAAGCCTCTATCCTTTGAATATCTTACCTTGAGTCAGGCCTCATTACAACCTATGAAAGACCTTTTGATGATGCATACATATTTTTGTGGGAACTTTGTTGAGATGAAAATCAAATTCATGGGAAGTGTTCTTGAAATGCCATATTGAGTGAAAAGTTGGTAGCTTAGACAAATTGAGCGAATGAGTGAAATATTAAATGCCCTTGTGAGGAAGGCAATTGTTTGAATTTGGTGATCTCCCTTTTGTGTGCCACTTGGATCCTCAACTTAGATTACTGATTGCATGAATGATGGAAATTTTCAATTGTTTAAGGTAAATGAATGTGGGGATTACATTGTTGCAAGGGGGGAAAACATTGAGGAAAAATTGTTGTGTTAAATTGCATGAAATCTGTGCAAAAATTGATTGAATCCTTTAAGCTTGCCAAGTGCTGATTCTTTTTTAGTTTTAGCTTGCTTGGGGACAAGCAAGGTTTAAGTTTGGGGTGTTTTGATAAGCCTCTGGCTCATCTAGTTTCCAGCTAGAAAAGGGGTAGATTTTGTGCCTAATTGGGCGAGTCAACCTCGCTAATCTCCCAAATTGGCCTTGTTTTGTTCCTAAGTTAGAATTTGATTCATTTAATGCATTTTTAGTAGTTTTTAGTTTATTTTGAGTAGAATTACGCTTTTCGTTTCCTTTTGTTGTTTCAGGTTAAAAGTGAAGCTCTTAGAGTCAAGGAAAATGAAGAAAACAGTGGAAAAGCAGCACGGAAGTTTTCGCATCGCGAAACAGGATCTCGCCACGCGAGCACGAAGACCGGCTGACAACAAAGCAGTCACCCTTTCTGTCTTGCCTCGCGAATCACCATCTCGCCTCGCGAGCCTGAAGACCTGACTGTGCCAGAGATGTCACCCTTTCTGTCTCGCCTCGCGAATCACCATCTCGCCTCGCGAGTATTCAAACTCAAGATGGAGCCAAAACTGAATTTCGCCCCGCAAGCGGGCGAGACCCAAAACTTCTATTTATAGGCTGTTTTAGGGCATATTGAAGGATCTTTTTGTTCACCACTTGTTTTAGATCGCTTTTGAGATACGAATCCTTATTCTCTGGAGCTGTGTCTCCCTATTTCTTTTCTTATTTGACAATCATGATGAATTCCAATTGTTTGTGCGTTGTTACAAGCATGAGGAACTAATCCCCTTGTCTAAGGGATCAATGAAACCGCCCATGGCGGTGTAGCGTTCAATGTGATGTATGTTTCCCTCCTTTACCTCAATTCATGTTTTCCAATTCTGAATTTATTGCGTTGATCATAAGCATGCATGATTGACTAGTTAACGTGATGAGGCTTGATAGGCAATTCGCGTTTAGAACTTGAATTGGGATCATTGATTGAATATTGCATGAGAGTGACTAGGAGAGTGAATATTTCTGGTTTTGCTTTGGAAATTGGCCTTGTGGAGTTCTTGCCGGTTCACAAGGTTTTCTCGTGTGTTCTTGGAAGTGGCAACAATGCAGAGCAACCATCGGGTTCATTTTTTGTTTAGCATAGAATGTAGATGTGCTTGGGATTCATGCATATAGGTTTGGTTTGACTTCAATGTTGATGTTATGTGAATTTCACACTATACATAGTTAGAGAAAATTGCTTATAAAAAAAAAAAAAACATAGTTAGAGAAAATTGCATTTTATATCTTTGACATTTTATGTTTTGACTTCAACAATGTTTGCGAGTCTTGTTCTTCCTAAATTCTTTTGTTATAGTAATTTCAACACTGAATCAAAATCATTAGTGTTACACCAAATTAGCTTCCTTTCATCTGTCTCGACCCCAAGAAAGGGTTAGTTTATTTTAATAATTTCTTTTTTTTTTCCTTCATTCTCTTTCTCTATATTATGTGTAGGAAAAAGAAAAGAGAAAGATACTCATACTATGAATTGTTGGAACTCTTTAGAATTCAGAATATGCTCATAAATTTTGGAGGAATGGTTTATGATTAATTCAGAAATTTTAGGAGAATTGTTTCAGTGAGATTTACCTTTTACATTGTTGTTTCTTTCAATATGCTCCTGGCAATATAGTTTTCAAGGGTTCTCATTCTTAGAAACGAAGAGGGGGTGGAGAGTTTTGTTACTGCATTCTTTTTTGGTGTGTTAGATCGATGAGGAGGGTTTTTGTTCAATTAATATACACGTACTCTTATTTTTTTTACAGAGTACTCTTTCCTTTTTATTAGTTTTTCAATGTCTTTATAATAAGAAAAGGTTATATTGAACATATTTAAATCATGTCACTGTTATCTCTTGTAACATGTACCAACAATACTGTTAACCTGGTAACTACACATCGTAAATTAAATCTATACTTGGTTTGTAACCATAGTTCGAAACTTAAATCTATACTTTTTAAAAATGATGAGTAAGTCATCGATTAAATCTGTTGTATGAGAGTAGAGAGTGTTAAATATTAATCATTAGATTCATGCATGAAGGGTAATGTTAGAAATAAAATTATGTGACTTTTTTTTAGATGATTACATGACTTCTAATTAATTTTTAATCTTGATCCTTCAGGTTTGGTTTAATGGTCTAGTTTGATCTCAACTCTTACAATTAATCACTGACATATAAATAATATTAACCTTTTATTTTTAGTGACTATTAATATTCTTTTAATACTATTGTTTTGCTTTTTCTAATTTTTATTGGTGATCATATAGAAGATCAATTGCTTCTATATATAAGAGGGATGCTAGCATCACACCCTTTGTCACACTCTTTTGAATACACTCTATTCTATTGGCTCATCTCATAACCTTCTAACCTGTTTACTGTAACACACCGATCTTCACTGTTTTAAACAACAGAAATAAGTATGATTATGTTTATATATTTATATGAGTGTTAGAAAATTATTTTAAATAAAAGGAGTTCATCACTCAATTTTACTTAGACGTAGAAAGCTACGATTAAAATTTAGGTTGGAAAGTCAGGCGAATCCCGTCCCGCGAATTTCATTGACAGTATAATTATACTGCTCAAAAGTTCTAATTTTAATTCGTGAACGAAAAACTTAAGATTTTTATTTTATTTCCTACGATAGCGTATTTTTAGAATTATTTCATAAAAAGTGAAATAATATACGTTTTACGGACGCTATACTCAATCGGGCGAACGACGGAACTGATTACGAGAGTTTCGGGACTCGATAAGTGGATAAACCCTATATTTTCTTAGGACTAAGTCATCCATGTGAGAGGTTTAATATGACTTAGGGTTATGTTAGCAATTTTGGATAATTGCATTTTGACCCCTAAACTTTCTATTAATTACATTTTGGTCCCTAAACTAATTTTCATGATACACTAAGTGAAGTGGGCCAAATTCTTGCCAACCAAACCCATTAGAGGACTGTGGCCTTGAGGCCCAAATTCTTTGTCCATGGATTAAATTTTATGAAGCCAATTGAAATCATACAAGTTTCCTAGATTATGTTTATGCCTTAAGCATTTTGGTGGGCCAAAACAATTGAATCCAAGCCCAAAACTCTATGGCCCATGAACAAGCCCAAGGGGGAGTGGTGGCTGCCCTTAACTTGGATGAGCCAAGCTCATTCTTGTTCATTCCACAACATACTCCAACAATATTCTCAAAAGTTCTAAAGTGTTCTAACTTTCTCCAAGAACAAAGAAGCAAGTTTGTGAAGGAACTTCAAGATCTCTTGATCATTTATCAATTCCAATAGGTGATTCTTCATCCTCTCAATCATCAAAGTGTAGTTTGTTAACAACTTTTCTTTATTTAAACCTTTCTTCAACATGTTCATCCATGGTTTAAGTTTTGAGATCTAGAACTTTGAAAACTCATTACAAATTCTAGAAAAATCTCATGATGTTGAAACCACTTCCTATGTTCTTGTAATCATGTATATTGTCTATATCCAAGAGCATGTGGTAATCAAAAATTTTGTTCCCATTTATCTTGAGTTGGCCGAACCTAGAGAGGTGAGGTTGGAGGAGATTTTGTTCATGTTTTTCATCAATGATCATGTATATTAGCTTGTTAATATGTATGTTTGTTGAATCCAAGTTATTTTGTCAAACCAAGATATCTAGCCCTATGAACATGTCTTGACCGACCTTGAGTCTTAGAGGATTAGGATGGTTTTGATTCTTAACTTAGTTGTTTAGCCACTAATCCATGATCTTGGTTAATTAAGGATCATTAATCCATGACTTAATCATGATTAGGAATTTTTAGTCACAAAAACCCTTTGAAGCCGTGACCATGTAGAATGGTTTTGGATGTTTTTAATTTCTTGATTAGTAATGGTTTGGTTGTATTGGTGAATGTTGAATTTATTCCGTTTTGTACGTGAGAACCGGACATTCGACAAAGCAATTTATTCTGCTGAGAATTCTATGAGAGGTAAGAGGGGATTACTTGAGGGATTTTTCCGATGGCTACATGCTATCTGTGTTGGTCTGTATGTTTTATCTGTGGTTGTGGTGTTTGGTTTGTGGTTGCATTATTTATTTGTGTATGGTTATCTGCATTTAATTATTTATTTGCAGTTATATATTATGATGTTGTGATGCATGATCTGCTTGGGAAAATTGTTATGATATTGTTGATTGTTGTTTGAGAAGCTTGACAGTGGTCAGTGCCTAATTAAATTAATTGGATAAAAGCTTTAAGAAGCTTCATAAATTATATTCAATGTTTTAACGGTAAAATATTGGTATATAATATTACTGGAAATTTTTAATTGGGAAAAATAAGGAATTTTGGAAAATATCATTATTTTAATGATTTATTACTGTAAGAGTGAATCATGAGTCAAAATGAGAGCGAAACCATGAAATTATTTTTGTACTGCTAATTTTTACGTAAGAAATTCCGTAATATTATAAAAAGTTATTTTATGAAATCAATTTTTGAAAATAAGTTAATTATGAATTTAGAAAATTATTTAAGTGGAAAAAGCTAAGTTTTGGCTTTAAAGGCTTTAAAAGTGATAACTGACGGCAAATTTGGAAAAGTGTCGATGGCAAGTATTTTGAAACGGCAGTACGTATTTTAAGTAAGTTTAAAAACCTCAAGTGACTCACCTTTGTGAAAACTAAGTTTTATTATTTAAAGATTTTATTGAAGAATTTCCCATTTGAAAAGATTTTCCGAAAGCAAAATTAATTCAACCATGTTGAAAGTGGTGTTGAACTTAGTAACCGAGACGTCGGGGTACTAAGGTTCTTTGTTGTTGTGGACTTGGGGTCCTTTGGACTTTGAGGTCCTGTAGACTTGGTGTCTACTGTATACGTGGTGTATACTGTGTGTAAAGCATTTAAGATGTTTTCTATTACCACAAACCTAAGACCGATTGCAAGGTTTAAGGGTTTCGTGATTGAGCACTCGAATTTTGAGGTCCTGTGTTGTAATGAAAGTTTTAAAGATGTTAAAACTATGTGAGTCGTAAGCTATTTTGATCTTCGACAACGAAAGATTAAACACAAAGAAAAATGTCAAGAACAGAGTGTTTTTGCATGCATTTGACAGATGTGCCCGTTATGTTCTGGCTGCGTGCCTGTATTCTGACTTGTTCTTGTTGCGTGCATGTGTTATGGCTGTGTGCCTGGTGTTCTGGCTGCGTGCCTGGAGCCTGATCAACTCATCACTTGTTGGGATATCTCATGGGATTAAGTGTGAATGTTTAGATGGTGTATATGAAGTGCTCATGCATATTTTTCCAAAAGGATGATGTTTGGGGTGTGAACCCCATTATGAGATTATATGTTTTAGTATGAATGCTTGTATGGACATAACATATATATGTGTGTTTTCTGTTGTGTCGCACGTGTGGTCGTCGAGTTAAATCCATATATTGGTTTCTCACTCTTGCATGTTTTATTTGTGGTTTCTTTGCGGTTTATATATTGGGGAGTTCAGAGGAGCCACTCAAGGATTATGGTGTCAACAAGAAGAAGGCTACTTAGCTCGAAGTATACTGACGCTACTGCCTTGTGTTATAGTGTCTGTTAGTTATGACCAGCTTAGGTTTTATTTAATATAGTGTTATTATTAAGTAATGGTCTATACTATTAAAGATCTAAGTGTGAAAACAATATAAGGTAATATAGTTGTATGACTTATACATACTTATATATCTAAGTTTGGTTATGATTACTTGGTTGTTGTAATCACTACAAAAAAAAGGTCATTTAGCGACCGAAAATAGTGACCGAATTTTTTGGTTGCTTTTTGCGACCGAAATAGCGGCCGATTGTAGGATCCACATGAAAACTGATTAGAGTTGATACTGCGACCGAAATAGCGACCGAAATAGAGCGTAGCAGAGATATCGGTCGCTAAATAAAGGAAAGTAAAAATAAAAAAATTATGAATTTTTAGCGACCGAAATGGCGACCGATTTAAATGCAATGGTTAAACTTTATTTATATTAGCGACCGATTTAAAAATCCGTCGCTAAATTTATGAATTCATATTTCAAACTTTATTTATATTTGCGACCGATATTAATTTGGTCGCTAAACGGCGCGTAAAAAAATAAAATAGCGCGTGCTAGCGATCGAAATTTAAATCGGTCGCTAAAATTATAATTCAAATTTCAAACTAACCATATTAGCGACCAAATTAGTGACCGATTTAATTCGGTCGCTAAAACTGAAATCCCTAAATTCGACAGAACCACCTTTCTTCCTCATTTTACTCGAAACTCTATCTCTCTCTCACTGTTTCTCTCTTCCTAGTCGCGCGCTCCGACCACCACAAGACACCTCCTGTCACCACCGTCATCCCCTCTGCTCAGGTAAGCTCTCCTCTACTCCATCTTTCTCTCTCTCTGTCTCTGTTTCTCTCGCATCTCTCTCTGTCTCACTCTGCTTCTCTCCCTCTATCTATTTCTAAGGTCTCTCTCATCCTCCTCTGGCCACCACCACCTCTGTCATCGTGCGGCCACCACCCCCAACAAACTCCTCTCTCAGTTCTTACTCATCTCAGGTAATGATCGATCATAATGTCTTCTTCTTTGTGATCTTTATCTTTTTGTAATCTTCGAGCATTAATCATCACACCCACCATGTGTGTGCAATTCTCATCACACCATTCACAACACAACTAGGCTAGCCTAGCTAGCTTTGTACATTTTGCTCATGTATTCCCATGAGCATGTGTTATACATTTTGTTTTGTCTGGATATATATCATTGTTTCTGAACTAGAGTAGTTAGCATTGAATTCAACTATGGCAGGGTCTAATAATATTACCAGTTTGTTTGTGTTAAGCATTTGATAGTTGATAAAAACCCACAATAAGATTGGTAAAATAATTTCTAGTAGGCTAAATGGCCCATCACCATTTCTCAATGTCATGAAAATTAAAAAAAATATTTTCCATTAATTTCTTTTAACAAGCTTTACAACTAGTAACGCGTGGCAATCCCACAGATCATGCTTGTGGAAATAGAAAATGTTATCACATGAAAATGATAGCTCGGGCCTCAGATAATTCAAACGATTGGAAACGAATCCACAAGAATTTCTGATCACCAAAATTTATTGTATTAAAAATAGAATTTAATTTTGATAGATATTTTTTTTGAAAGGATTTATTATTGTTGCAAAGGTTTTGTTAAAATTCACAAATAAATTAATGTGGCTTTAACGGTTGGAAGTAGATGAATTATCTGAGATAAATATCAATTTTTTTAAGTCGGGTGGTTTTCACCATTTAACAGTTGAAAATGACCCAAAATAAGATTGGTAAAATAATTTCTAATTGCCGAATGGCCCATCACCATTCTCAATGGCTCAATGCCATGAAAATGAAACAAATTGAGAAACAATAATCTATGTGTGTTGTTTTATTATATAATAAGTGAACTTGTTACCAGAGTATTGATTGCATATAAACTTTATGAGTGTTGATCCCTTTGCTAGATATGAGACACCAACCACGTAGCCTGATCCACACCCATGACACAATACTCTTTTTAACAAGAACCATCATTCATAGAAAATTTTGCATTCTGTTAGTTTTTCAAAAATATCTGGGTGGATCCCATCGGATCATAGATTTGATTTGATATCAGGAAAGATGCTTTAGCGTGAGAGTGGGGGAATGACAGGTTTTTTTTGGGAAGTAAGGGATTACTTAAGAAAAAAAGGAATCACTTGATTCTGATAGATAATATTCGTACCAAGTTGCAAGTTGTTCTAAATTTGTAACCGTATATTATTGATTCTATTTTATATTAATTTATGTGTTTCTAGTCTTATAAATAGTTGTACTGGATTCTGTATATATAGAAGAGTGATTTTATTTGAAATGACTAATTTCATTTATGCACGATAGGTCCTTGTTGTCATATTCTTCTACTCATTGTTGGCTCCGGCTCCTCCCCTTATCCTTACTCGGTTGTGTTTTCTCTCTCAGGTAAGTTCTCTGAACACTTAGTGTAATGTATTATGTGAATTATCGTGTTGTTTGGTAGTGGAGAGCTGAGCTCAATAGGATGTGATCTTGTCTGATTGTATGCTGATAATTTAATGTTTATGCATGTGTTTGTAAATATGTGTTGGTTGTTAGTAAAGAGCGGAGCTCAATAGGATGTGATCCTGTCCGAAAGGCGGGATGCTGGTTGTGTGCTGAAAATTTAGAAATTATGCATGTGTTTGACAATTAACTGCTACTTGTTAGTGGAGAGCGGAGCTCAATAGGATGTTTGCTACAATATTTAATCTAAGTTTGTATTGATTTATGCTGCAATTTATATAAGCTCAACAATGTTGCAATATTTATAGGTTAATGGTTTTATTTTCTGTTAGAGTTAATAATTAATTTACGAAAGCCTTAGTTTCCTATTTGAGATTCAATATTAATGAGCATGCGTAACTTATCAAGGTATGCATGCTCATTGTATTGAATCTTGAATTGTCCAAGTGGGACAGTTTGGGAAAAAACATTTTTCAGACTCGTACAATAGTCATTTCAATGTTCAAATGCCTTATATACTTGTTGAAATCTCGGTCTGATGCATTTCCTTTTGTTCTCCTGGTGCATACTTGATCGTGGTGATTCTCACCGTGCTCGAGTCGTGTACTTGGAGACCGATGGGAAATGCTGCCAAAATTTTGTCAAGTATAAGGTATTTGAATATGGGAATAACTATTATTAGCCGAGTGTGGCAAAGGTTTCTTCTCGAATTGGATAGGTTCATACCTTGTCATAAGAACGAGATTGATGGAGTTATTGGAATGCACCGTAATATATAAGTGTTATTGTAGGATTGGTCAGGTTATTTAATTGCCAGCAATGGATATTCCGGAGAATCGGAAATGGATGTATCGTAGGTTGGATCGGAATAAACGTCTTAGGGAAGAGTATAGAGTTGGAATGGGTGAGTTTATAGAGTTTGTTGTTAGCCAGGAGAGATTTATACGGCTGGGCGGTGATCAATTGAGGTGTCCTTGCAAAAGATGCAAGTGTCAATCTTTCAAAAGCGTGGATGGAGTTGTAGCCGATCTTTATGAGAAGGGCTTCATGCCTGATTACTATTGGTGGAGTAACCATGGTGAGACGTTGCCTGACTTAAACCCGATTGTGTTTGAAGGTTCGTACTATGGAAGTGGTGACCGGAGGGAAGAATTGAATCCATACGAGCAGATGATAATGGATCATGCTGGACCATCGGTTGGTGTTGTACTAGAAGAAGATGGGGGAGAAGATGGTGGAATGGGTTCCCAATACATAGAGGAGAATCCGAATCCCGAAGCTCAAGGATTCTATGATATGCTGAGTGCTGCACGATCTCTATTGTGGGAAGGATGTCGGGAGTACACGGAGTTGTCGATGTGCATGAAATGGTTGAGTATCAAATCTGACTACAATATGCAAGAAGGCTGTTTTAATCGCCTCACCAGGTCAGTCTCCAAGGCATTTCCAGAAGACAATCGGATGCCTACTAGTTTTTATCATGCTAAGAAGTCTGTGGAAAATTTGGGTATGGGGTGTTTGAAAATTGATTGTTGCCCGAATGGATGTATGTTGTACTATAAGGATGATTCAGCGGAAAGCATAACATGTTGTTGATTTTGTGGTGCGGATCGGTATAAGACAACCACTAGGATGGGCATTGGGAAGAAGAGGTCGCTAAAAAAGATGTGGTACTTTCCGCTCGTGCCAAGGCTTACAAGATTGTACTCTTCGATGGCCACTGCAGCTCACATGAGGTGGCATAGTGAGCATGAGAGGGAGCAAGATGTCTTGTGTCATCCATCTGATGGAGAAGCTTGGAAGCATTTTGATAGGGTTCATATGGCATTTTCGCAGGACCCTCCCAATGTTCGATTGGGGTTATCTACTGATGGATTTAATCCTTTTGGGCAGTCTGGAAAAGCATACTCTTGTTGGCCGGTTATCCTGACTCCGTACAATCTTCCCCCGGGGATGTGCATGAAGCGAGAGTTTATGTTCCTAACAGTCATAATTCCGGGTCCGTCTAATCCAAAAGGTAAGATTGATGTGTACTTGCAGCCGCTGATAGATGAGTTGACAATGATGTGGAATGATGGTGTGTTGACATATGACATATCTTTGAGGTAGAATTTCATCATGAAAGCAGCTTTGATGTGGACGATCAACGACTTTCCCGCTTATGGGATGATGTCGGGTTGGATGACCGCGGGGAAGCTTGGATGCCCAATATGTATGGAGCGATCGAAGGCATTCACGCTTAAAAACAGTCGAAAGATCTCATATTTTTATTGTCATCGTCAATTCCTTCCAGAAGATCATCCTTATAGGCGGAACAAGAATGCATTCAAGAAGCATTGCGGAGACAACACCGCCTCCACCATGTTTGACTGGTCCTAATGTATGACGCAGAGTACAGTACTTACCACTCGTCCATGAATCCCAAGGAGAACATATTCCTGATTATGACGTCAACCATAATTGGACAAAACAAAGTATATTTTGGAGGTTGCCGTATTGGAGGACGCAGCTACTCCGTCACAACATTGATGTCATGCCTACTGAGAGGAATGTGTTTTTGAATGTGTTTGACACTGTGATGGACATCAAGGGGAGGACAAAGGATACAAATAAAGCCCGATTGGATCTGGATGACATTTGTAATCGGAAGGAGCTTGAGTTGCAGGACGATGGTCGTGGCAGACTTATGAAACCGATGGCAAGTTATACACTAAGTAAAACACAGAAAGTGGCCGTCTGTAAGTGGGTTAAAGAACTAAAGTTACCAGATGGGTATGCTTCCAATATGGGTAGATGTGTTGACATTAAGAAAGCAAAGTTACATGGAATGAAGAATCATGATTGCCACGTGTTCATGCAACGGTTGCTTCCAATTGCGTTCGACGCATTACCGAAGCAAATTTGGAACCCACTTGTTGAGCTTAGCCAGTTTTTCAGGGAGCTTACATCGACAACACTAAATGTGAATCAATTAAAGGATATGGAAGTCAAGATACCCGTTTTGTTATGTAAGCTGGAGCAAATCTTCCCGCCGAGTTTCTTTGATTCCATGGAACACCTACCAGTTCATCTACCTTACGAAGCAAGAGTTGGTGGCCCAGTCCAATACCGCTGGATGTATCCATTTGAGAGGTAAACAACATCAACTATTTTACTTAATACATATGAAATTCACGAACACGAGAGCGTAGTTTAGCTTTCCCTAAAACTAGTAATTATGTGTATGTATCCCTCTTTAATAGGTTCCTGCACTCCCTTAAACACAAAGTCAAGAACAAGGCACGAGTGGAGGGTTCCATTTGTGAAGCATACTTAGTAGAGGAGACTTCCACTTTTGCCTCTTATTTCTATCAGGACGAAGTTAACACGAGAAGGACAAGGATGCCTAGAAACGTTGATTCAGGCGAAGGAAGTTCAACTAGTCCTCCTATACCAATATTCAACTATCCGGGCAGATTTAGTGGCAAATCAAAAGGATATTTCTTGGAGCAGCGTGACATTAATGCTGCTCATCTGTATATCCTTCAAAATTGTGAAGAGGTGGCACCATATTTAGAGTAAGTTTGTACAATGTCTTTTATAAGTTCAATTGACATTTATGATTATTAATCGTCCTGCTGTTAATCTCCCATATGTAGGATGTACGACAATTTTCTAAGGGATCTCCAACCTGACATTTCAAACGATCAGGTTGATCGAGAAATTACTTCTCACTTTGCTACGTGGTTCAGTAAATATGTAGGTTAAGCATCTTCATTTGTTGAAATACATTTTATCTCCTTAAATATATAGCATGTATAAGAATAATATAATATTTGATTTTTTAGGTACTAGATCTAGAAAACAATGTTCAAAATCCATTGTTGACAAATTTGGCATGGGGGCCTAACAGATGGGTTACATCATGGAATACTTATATTGTAAATGGATATAAATTTAACACAAAAACATGGAATGAAGGAATGTAGACGTGTAACTATGGTATTTGTGTGCGAGCCACTAATGGCAATGTAGAGGATGATTTCTATGGGGTTCTAACTGACATCCTTGAACTCGATTATACCGGTTTCCCCGTGATGAAGTTAGTTATCTTCAAGTGTGATTGGTTTGATCCTACTCTTGACGTAGGGACAAAAATAGATAAAAAATATGGTATTGTTCAAGTTAGGATGTCTCGAAGGTATAATAAGGCGTACAACCCATTCATTTTTTCACAACAGGCAGAGCAGGTTTATTACTCGCCATATCCCGAAGGACATCATGGCTGATTGGGTGTTATTAAGATAAAGGCTCGCAGTATAATTACTGATAATGTAATCAACCAGCCTTAAAAAGATGCTCCGTACCAAGATGATGAGTTTTCAAGACCCCACGTACCGTTGTAAATTACACCTGACATTATTGTTAATTCTCTGGCGGACATTTCCGGAAATGGGGAAGAAGTTGAAAGAGAGTTAATGGATCAATCCGAGTTGGACGCATCTAGCGAAAGTACATTTCGATCAAGTGGTACTGATGAGAGTGAGGGTGAATTTAGTGATGGAGATTCTACTTAGGTAATTTATTTATGTCATAATTCATTGTGTAAATGTCATTCTACTTAGGTATTTTATTTTTGTATTATTTACACTGTTGTGTAATCATCTTTTCATTTTTTTCACGGATGGAAGATTCCTCTAGAGGTAGAGGTCGTCGTGGAGGTCGTGCTGCGAGAGTCCCTTCGCCGACCGACCCACAGCCTTCAGATCGAGACCACCCTACCAGCACCTCTGTGGAGGGGACACCTCAGGGTGATGGAGTTGCACCCCTTACCCAGCCTCATGTGGTCGGGACACAGGCTGCACCCTCATCATCCACACCTACGACAGGACCATCATCATCATCGGGATAGGAGAGTCGTGGTCCATCCGACAGGAGGATTCTTCTTATCCCCAGGGGGGATAACGAGTAAGCTAATTTAATTTTTTAATATATATAAAGTATAGTTAATTTCTATTTACTTGTTTTTTTAATTTATTTATAACATTTATAAATGCTCTAATTTTGCTGCAGCTTTCCGCCCGCGAAGGGCCCTTCTGATTCGATATCGAAGATCCTGCGGCGCAAGTTTGATGGTCCATGGCCTACATGGAAGGCCATCCCATGGGGCCATAGGGATCAGTTGTTTAAAGAGTTTAAGGTAACAATTTATTAAGTTATTTAAATTAAATTTACATTATATATATATATATATACACACGAATTTCCTAACAACTGTAAGTTGCAGAAAGAGTATAGGTGAGACGTAGCTTTAGAGACTCTCGTCAGGGACATATTTGAGCATAAAGGCTCACTGGTCATGAAGAATCTGACGAACAAGCTGAGGAAGGGTAAGAATAAGGGGAAGTGGGTGGATCCTGAGATCAGGAGGCAGCTGGACCAGTACTGGGCAACTGACAAGTTCCAGGAGATCCAGGCCACAGCTCGGCGTAATCGAGCTTCTGATGGTGGCGCATGTGCTTGGACCGGCGGGTCTAAATCAGCCGCCGCCCACTACGACGAGCTGGTAATACATTAAACTTTTGACTTAATATACTATTTAATTAATTAGTTTTCATTTTTAATTATTCTTATGAATTTAAGATTATATTTTTCTGTGCAGAAAGCACAGAAACAACGAGGCCCCACTGTTATGGAGTTGGTGGAGAGGACGAAGAAGTTGAAGTCGGGGACATGGGTCAACGACAAGGCCCGTAACTATGCTGTAAGCAAAAAAATAATTTAGTGTTTGCTTGTAATTTATTATAAATGATTTGTTAATATTGGATATAATTTTAACTAAATCTCTTCAACTATACTTTGTAGGTGGGCTTCAACGAGAAGAAGGACGATGCCATATCACGTGCCTCACAGTCACAAGATGAGGCTTTGACTGGTGATGGGCCCTGCTCTCCTATCTCCGTTGACGATAATGCCATTTATTTGGAGGTCGTCGGGGGCAGGAATAAAAAGGGGCACGTGTATGGACTCGGACACCTGGGAGGCGAGTTTATCACTTCATCATCCGGTACACCTGCTCCTTCCTACGCCGATACCGTCCCTCAAGAGCAGTTCAACCAAATGCAGGACACCATCATGCAGCTGAACGCGGAGCTTCGGGAGAGCAGCAAATGGCGAACCAGATTGCACAGTTGACTCAGGCACACCAAAGGCCTGATGCGAGGCGAGCATCGAAAGGGGCGGACACTACTACCGGTGTTGGAGCAGATGAGGATCCAGACTCCAGTTGCTCAGGGTGATGCCCTGACAGTTGTGCCGCCTGCTGCCTCTCCTCTAGTTCCGCCGCCAGCTACTGATGCTGTTACTCCACAGGACGATCAGCTAGCAGACGTCGGTGGTACCGACGCTGAAGATGATTGGATTCCTCCACCTCCCCCTCATCATGACTGATTTTTTTTTCCATATTTTTGACTTTAAACGATTCTTGTACGACACTTTGGATTATTTTTTATATATATATTTATTATTTCTTATGATTGTATATTTCATTAGTAATTTGGTATGTTTTATTAGTAATATTGCTAACGTTTAAAGAAAAACAGAAAAAAATTTATTTTAAAAATTAAATTTTTAAAAAAATTTAATAATAACCAGTTTAGCGACCGAATTAGAAACCAATAATTTGGTCGCTAAACTTTATTTAACATTAACAGATGTGGTATAGCGACCGAAAATCCGTCGCTAATATAGGTTAACAGTAACCCAAATTAGCGATCGAACTAGCAACTGACTATCGGTCGCTAGAAATGGTTACCTAAACAATGCGACCAATCGAATAGCGACCATTTTTAATTATTTAGCGACCGAAATTACGGTCGCTAAAAGCTTAGCGACAGTGTATTCAAACCACCACCATTAATCGGTCACATTAATTGGTCGCTAAATTAAATAGCGACCGATTTACATAGTTTAGCAACCGAATATGCTTGGCCGCTAATTGCTTGTTTTTTTTGTAGTGAATGTTGAAAAAGAAAAGAAAAAATTTATCACGATTCTGAGAATGAGAAATAATAATAACAAGAAAATATGATTTTTCCAAAAGCAACTAGCAAATAGTCTTTTAATTTATTTTTCACAAACAGGTAACCATGTAATGCCTATTGGGGTGTTACATTTACCACTTCATTAGGTTATTAATTTTTTTTTTTAAAACAAACATTTTTTCTCAAAATAAAAAGTTATTATTTTTTCTATTTTCAGAAGCCCTCATTCCTAGCAGACCCGCTCTCCATTTCGGACATCACTTGTGTGCCGCCCCACCTATTCCCGTCATCAAAGCGTCGCCGGAGCCCATCTATTCTTGCCGAAGCATCGCTTCCTTCATCAGTTTCTTATTCTTCTTCTTCCATTTCAAACTTTTTACTAAGATCTGACACCCATACCTGAAAAGTTTGGGATTACTTTCTAAACCAAAGGAGTTTTTTAATTTTAATTATTTTTATTTTCGTTTGTGGTGTCTAAAAAAATCTGGTTATCGGTAAAGCTTGTATTGTTAAATCTGGGGTTTGAAGTGGAAAGTGTTGATTCGCCCAAAAGAGTTGAAACAGTGAGAATGGATTTAAAATAATGTTTCAGTATTTTGTTCATTAACTTGGTCAGGAAAATGTAACAAAAAAAAAAAAAACTTGGTCAGGAAACAAAGGAGACAATGAAGGTTTCAGCCCTTGATTTTTCCTTTCACTCTTATCTTTTCCCAATTATTATCAGAACAGGAAAGTAATATCAGAAAATGAAAGAAAAGTGGCCGAAGAGATGGATGTTTATAAAGCAAGCACAAATGTCAAAGGCTCTTTGAATCCTTTACCGTTGAACAAGGTTTTGCACTTCAGCAATATGGGTTGAAATTATTTTGTGTTAGATGAAAGTGGTGGATCAGGTCAAGTGAGTTGGAGGAATAGGCATCAACTGGTGAACTGTGACGGAAGGTAAAGAGGTTACTTAGTCCGATACCACAATGGGAGGAGAAAAGTTTTTTTATTTTATTTTTTTAAAAGAAAGTTCAATTTTAACTTTTAATAACCGGATGAAATGGTAACAGGTTAAAGGGTGGTGAGTTGAACCAACAGGAAAGGGTGTCGCAAAAAAATGTGATAGAGGATGTGATGGCACTCCTCCTATAAACAATTGTGATTACATGTAGCATCGATTTGCTTCAATGATGCAACCCAATAAAACATGTCATTCTTCGTTATAAGAATTTGTTAAGCAATTCTAATTAGACGTGTTATAAGGTTTTGGTAGATTTAAACACCTCTCCATGGAACAATCCCTTCCTCCCCTCCTCTTTCCCACCCCGTAGAAATGATCCATTAGGCTTCATTCTAGTGGTTGGGCCTCCTATAAGCCCATATAGGTTAAGAAGATAGTATGGTAGTATGACAACAATCACATTAATTACAAACTTTGAAACCAGCTAAGCATATTTTAACGTCAACGGATTACTTGTACCTTTTTTAATTTGAAAAGTTTGAAAATGGCCCCACATTATAGAATAAGAAACGGTGCTTGTAGAAGCACCCCATCTGCTTAATCACCTCTTTTTAATTTGCCTTCAACGGTGGGTGCTTTAAAGGGTTTTTATCAAACTGGGTTCCTTTTAGAAATTATTTATCAGTTTAGGGTTATTCTGAAACTATTTATCAATGGGGGTCGTTTTGAATATTTTATGATTTTTCGGTCTGACGGGTCAAAGGCGCCACTACAGATGGCGCCTACACTTTTTATAAAAAAAAAAAAAATCAAAAGGGGAGGCGCCAACTGCAGTGGCGCCTCTGCCCCTACGTCTTTGCATGATGATGCGCCATCGAAGCGCTCTTGTAGCGGCCTTTTTTTTAAAAAAATTTTGACTTTTTTAAAAAAATAAAAATTTTATTTATAAAAAAACCCATTCACCAGATAATGAACTGAATTCACCAGATATTTGTACATGATTCACCAGATATTTGCACATACTTAACCAAAAAATTTATTTCTCAAAAAAACATATTCACCAGATAATGAACTGAATTCACCATATATTTATACCCGATTCACCAGATATTTGCACATATTTAACCAAAAAAATTATTTCTCAAAAAAACCATTCACTAGATAATGAACTGAATTCACCATATATTTGTACATGATTCACCAGATATTTGCACATACTTAACCAAAAAAATTATTTCTCAAAAAAACATATTCACCAGATAATGAACTGAATTCACCATATATTTATACCCGATTCACCAGATATTTGCACATACTTAACCAAAAAAATTATTTCTCAAAAAAACCATTCACCAGATAATGAACTGAATTCACCATATATTTATACCCGATTCACCAGATATTTGCACATACTTAACCAAAAAAATTATTTCTCAAAAAAACCATTCACCAGATAATGAACTGAATTCACCAGATATTTGTACCCGATTCACCAGATATTTACACATACTTAACCAAAAAAATTTATTTCTCAAAAAAAACTCATTCACCAGATATCTAAACTGGTAAATAGTCTCTAAAAGGAACCCAGTTTGGTCAAAAAGCCGAAAAAGAAAGATAGCAGAACGAACGTGTAGAAAAAGAAAAATAAAAAGAAAAGGGGAGGTGAACCTGTCGTATGCATGCACTTGTTTTTCTTGTTGGCAAAGTAATGAGTTGACCATGTCTGATCCTCTGATCCTCCAAATTTTTCATTATAATTAACTATGTGCAATCTCAGTAAAAAAAAAACTATGTGCAATGGCATAAGTCGAGGATCGGGATCAGGATTTGTTGCATTCTCAACTCCTGATGAGGCATCCAGAGATGTAAGTAGGTGGTATTTTCATGTTGAAAATAGTCGGTGGTTTTTTACTTTAAAAATGATTTATTTTCCCTTTATTGTGTGGTAGCTCATGGAGATGAATGGCAAAATGGTTGTAAGCAAACCTCTGTATGTGACTCTTGCCCAACGGAAAGAAGATAGAAGAGCTAGATTGCAGGTATGTGTTGTTTTAAATGTTGAAGTCGTCTTTCAACTTGGACAATCTGTAGGTGGAATTATGTACTTTCTAGCACACATGCAGAAATACTCATTTATCAAGATAGTGGTAGGTACTTACAGAAGGACAAAGTTAGTGGTCCCGAAGGCAATACTGTATATTATGAGCTTGCTGAGAGAGCTTTAGACGGAACCATCAGCGACAGGATCGAGGAATATTCATCTCGGGTAAACCCATCTTAATTTCACTCCGGAGATTTTCTGCAATGCTCTCACCAAATAATTTTTTTTTTACTACTGTAATAATTGATGAATATTTATTGGTGTAAATTGCTATTGCTATTATTTTGTTATGCCTACTGCGATATTATTTGCTACTCATTATTACAGGATTTTTTTTATTACTTCTTTTTTTTTATATAGATACTTTATCAAAAAGGAACCCAGTTTGGTCAAAAAACCGAGATCAGTTCCTTGCTTGGGAGATGGCTGGGAGCCTTGGGTCTCCTTTCAGACCATTCTCTTCCGCGAACATTTTTCTCTTTGTATTTTGTTCAGTTCAGTAAAAAGCTTCCTCTCTCTGTGGGAAGAAGGCAGCGAATGCTTTTTGGTGTAAATTGTTATTGCTATTATTTTTTTATGCCTCCTGTAGTGCTGAGGTGGCGGCCTCACAAATATTTGAGATTTTTTTATTTCAATTATTTTATTATTTTGTCTGTTTTATTGGTTATTTTATTATTTCTATTATTTTATTTATTTTATTTATTCGTTCTGCTATCTTTCTTTTTCGGCTTTTTGACCAAACTGGGTTCCTTTTAGAAACTATTTATCAGTTTAGATATCTGGTGAATGGGTTTTTTTGAGAAATAAATTTGTTTGGTTAAGTATGTGTAAATATCTGGTGAATCGGGTACAAATATCTGGTGAATTCAGTTCATTATCTGGTGAATGGTTTTTTTGAGAAATAATTTTTTTGGTTAAGTATGTGCAAATATCTGGTGAATCGGGTATAAATATATGGTTAATTCAGTTCATTATCTGGTGAATAGGTTTTTTTGAGAAATAAATTTTTTGGTTAAGTATGTGCAAATATCTGGTGAATTCAGTTCATTATCTGGTGAATGGGTTTTTTTATAAATAAAATTTTTATTTTTTTAAAAAAGTCAAAAAAAAAATAAAAAAAAAAGCTGCTACAGTAGCGCTAATGTAGCAGTACATAGGGGCAGAGGCGCCAATGCAGTTGGCGCCTCCCCTTTTGATTTTTTTTTTTTAATAAAAAGTGTAGGCGCCATCTGCAGTAGCGCCTTCAAAGGCGCCATCTGCAGTGGCGTCTTTGACCCGTCAGACCGAAAAATAATAAAATATTCAAAACGACCCCCCTTGGTAAATAGTTTCAGAATAACCCTAAACTGATAAATAGTTTCTAAAAGGAACCCAGTTTGGTCAAAAACCCTGCTTTAAAGCACCCGTGCTTAACAGGTAAGCACCTCAATTTTTTTTTGCCGTTGCAGATGACCTTAAGCATCTTTATCCCATAACCTTATGTTTTTAATTTTTGGAGTTCTTAAATGGGTCATATCATTATATATCATTAATTTTTACTTTTTACAATTTAAGCAAATGATCTCTCCAATCCACCAACTTCAAAAGAAGTTCTTAAATGAGCCCCACCAATAACCTTGAATGCTTATATTTCATCAATAATTTACAATTTATTTATTACATCATATTTATTTATTTATTACATCAACTCTGTAATTTTTTTATTTGAAAAATATAAAAATCATCTACACAATTAGATAAGAAGCGGTGTTTTTAAAAGGATCCTTGCTTCTTAAGCATCTTTCCCAAAATGGTTTCTAACGGTGGGTGCTTAGCAAGCAAAGGTTCTTAAAAGGCAAGATCCCACTTTTAAATAACCGTTGGAGATGGCCTTAGCTCAAGGTTATCAAACTCGTTGATCCCACCTCCTATAATCAAAACAATGGAGGTAAAGACGTAAAACATTATATGGTAACACTAGATGTATGATCTACTTGTTATCTAAAATAACACAAATAACGTATATTAACAACAAAATCATTACAATCAACAAAAAAAAAAAACAACAATAGAATCACAATCTATAATTGGTGTATGATTCTAGGAGGTGGGATCAACGAGTTTGATTCCTGGAGGAGCGACCAACGAGTTTAATGAGGTGGAGGTGAGACCAGAGGTAAAAATTATACTCTAGTAATACAAAAACATCACTTGCATCTAGGGGTGTCGAGCACTTCAAATTTAGAGCTTGGCTTGCGAGAAAAAAAAAAGTAAAAATTGAACTTGACTCATTTATTTAAACGAGCATAATTAAAATCTTGAGCTTGAAATTGGTGGTGATTTTCTTGCACGTAAGAACCTCCTCTGCTGTCAAATTGCATTTCCAAGACAAGGTCGAAGTAGATGTTGATGGAGTAACGTTGTGTTTGTGTCGACATTGCACTGAGAAATTTTTATTTTTTTTTATAAGTAAAACGGATATTGATAAGAGTACAAGGATATTCTACCCATATACATGAAGAAATCAAAGATAGAAGGCGGAATGTAATTATAATAGTGACATAAACAAGGATTAGTTTTGCATTGAGAAATTAATTGGAAAGCTAGAGAAACAGATCAAGAAAGTGAGAACCGAGAAATGAAAGTGGCTGAGAGGGAATGGGAAAGAAAAAACTATATATCAAGACTCTAACTTTAATTCAGTTATTTAACAACTGTCTATGTTGTCAATTAGTTAGTTATCGGGCATTTGAAACGGTTGCAAACCATGTAGAAGAAAGCGCAGCAATATGAAGTGTTAATGCGTGAGGTGACACCTTGTTTTCCTTTACTCGGTGTGCTAGCTACTTTACTGTTGTTCGTTCATAAAAGAATAATTGGGCCATCCACTATCTTTCTTTTGTTTATATATATATATATATACTAGTTTTTTACTACTCGTGTCATGTACGGGTCATCAATTATTATTATTAATGATAGAATTAATATCATTAATAATTTAATTTGCGTCTCTACATTTACCTAATTCACACTAGTACAAAATATGCATTTAACATCGGAGATTCCACATCGGTTTCTCAATAACCGATGTGTAAAACAAGGCGGTGACATTTTTGAAATTAAAAGCAAAAGATTCCACATCGGTTTAAAAATTAACCGATGTGTAAATATTTTCCACATCGGTTATATTTTAACCGAGGTTTAAAATTAAAACAAAAAAAAATTAAATTGTAAAGTTTTATCTTTTGACATCGGTTCTTAGGGAATCGATGTGTAATATATAGATTAACCACATCGGTTTTATTATAACCGATGTATAAAATTAAAAAAAATTAGAATTTAAAATTTTATCTTTCCACATCGGTTCCAGTGAACCGATGTGTAATATAAATTAACCACATCGATTTTAAAAGAACCGATGTAATAAATTAAAAAAAATGAAATTTTAAATTAATCGTAAGTTTCTACATCGGTTATTATAGAACCGATGTGAAATATGACTAACCACATCGGTTTTTCAATAACCGATGTGTAATATTTGACAAAACCCTACTTTTTGTTTCTATTTCCATTCCCTCCATCTGTCACGTACCCTTTTCCTTTGTTTTGACTCTGCTCTTCCGTATACGAGCAAGAACTGGAACCTTTGTTTTGGTTCATGTTGACGAAGGCTAAAAATAGATGAACTCGATAGCATCAAAGCCTTCACACTCACGAGCACACTGAGCAGAAATCACGTTTTGTTGCTTCAACGCCAACAACCTTCTGTGCTTGCTATTAAGAACAGAGCATTCATTTGTTTTTCATTCCCTCCACTCGCGATTTCCATTTGCTCCAGGTATTCTTCTTCTTCTTCCACTCGCGTTTTCCTGTTCCATTTGCGCCAGGTATTCGTCTTCTTCTTATCTTTTGACTTAGCTTCCTCTTCTATTTCGTTTCTTCCTCTGCATATCTGACTGAGATTTCGTTTCTTCCTCAGTGATTTTGTTCTTCAATACTGAGTTATGTCTCAACAAGGTTTGGACAAAAACCTAACATCTGTGATTTTTTTCAGATTCTTGAGATTTTTTAGATTTTTGATTTTGTGTCTGTGAAAACCTGGTTGTTGTGAGGCTAATGGTGAACTGCATCCATGTACAACTGTATGTCTAGGCTCTGTCATGAGTGTGTTAGTGCCTTGTTGTGACCCCTTTGATGAAGTTTGTGTCTTGAGTCCTTGTTCTGTGTATATCTATATATATATATACACACACACACACACATAAATATAATATGCTTGTGTTGTTCTGTGTGTGAAGTGTTATAAAGTGTGAATCTGTGTCTAATCCACCATAGTGGAAATGGCTCCAAGACTGGATTTTTCCAATTGGTGGACAAAGGATACACGGAAAGGAACACCAGTGGTGGTATCACGCGTCATGGTCGTGATGCCTGTCACGGCTAGGCCGTGACGGATTCTGCCTTGGAGGTTGCTTCACTGGTTGGTCTGTCACGGCCGTGACCATCATCACGGCTAGGTCGTGATCAGTTCTGCCTGTGAGGGTCTGATTCAGTTGGCATGTCACGGCCGTGATGGACATCATGGGCTGGACGTGACCAGTTCTGACTTTTCCATTCTTTCTTTTCAACTCTACTCGATCATGGACATTCTGACTTACATACGTTGATCGATATTTATAAGTTATGTTTGATATTTATCCTGACATACTAACAAGTTTTTTTTGTTTAAACAGGTATACATGGTTGATCATGAGGATATCCCTCCTTCATGCAGCGGGTCGGAGACCCCGTCTACGGGTAGAAAGGGTAGACGTGCCACACGAATGAGGAATTTGACTGCCAATCGTGGTTCAAATCAAAGGATAAGAATAGACTTTGATAATAACCTCAATCCTATTGGGCCAATGGCAGAGCAGTTTAACAGTTTTGTGGCGACCCTTGCTAGAAGCAGGCCTAGTATACTTATTGATAATTGGAAAGATGTATCGGTGGACGTGAAGGATCATATATGGGAGAGTATTCTGGTATCTATATTTTTACGTCTTGTGTTTGTCTGTATCTACTTTATTTTAATCTTACTAATATCATACAGTAATTCGTTGATTCTTTTGGTGTTAATGTAGCTCACCTTTGACATACCGGATACGACGGATATGAAGAAGCGTTTGAAAAAGTACGCTGGTGAGCGTTGGAGGGCTTTTAAGGTCGATCTGGGCAGATACTATGTATTCAATCCAACATGTGAAAAGAACCCACTTGAGGTGTACCCGTTTCTTGACCAGGCGACGTGGGATCACTTTGTTCAGAGCCGACATGATCCCGGCTTTCAGGTTAACTTATTTGATTTGTCTCTAAATTAATATAATTTCATTAATTTTATTTACTTATGTAATTTAATTGTCTTCTATTTATAACAGGAGAGAGGAAAAAGGGGCAGAAAAACCAAAGCAAGAATGTCTACCCCATGTCATGTCTCGGGGGGATATAAAAAGCTTGGTCAGATAATGGTGGAAGAGGAAAAGAAAGCACGTCAGGAAGCATCATCTCAGGCGGATCCTAATGATGAAAATCGTCCAGAGGTTGTTGATCCACCTCCACCCCCACGCCATCGTAAATGGAAGAGGGCCCGACAAATAAAAACGGGACAATATACATCTGAGGAGGCTCGCCAAGTAGCTGAGAAGATTGTAAGTATAGTTTGAATTGTAATTGTCATTTTAAGATTGTTACCGAATTGTAATGTGACCTGATATTTTATATGTTATAGGATGCCTTAGACGAGCAGGTAACCCAATGAGCCTTTGTTCCTAGAGGACACGATGATATCTTAGCTGCTGCCATCGGTAAACCAGACCACCGGGACCGTGTCATTGGTGTTGGATGGGGCGTCGGCATTCGCCAATACCATGGTTCATCTTCACACCAATGCCACGGGGATGTTGATGCAGATAGAGCACGACTAAACAGGAGATTGCAGCTGAGCTTAGACAGGAGATGGCCGAGCAGTTTACCCAACAGATGGCAATATTGACTTCTATGTCCCAGCAGATGACAGTCGGTGTCCAACCCTCTGTCCAACCCTCTGTCCATGTGAGCACTAAGGGCTCATGTGATCCTCCTCATCAGCTAGAAAATGATGATGATGGTGATGATGATGATGATGATGATGACGACCCTGATAGGTGTGAGCTGTATGTTGATGATCATCATGATCGCCGCTTAGTGGCATTGGGGAGGGCACATAATAACTTAGGTAATACCACACACCATCATTTATTACCGGATGATCAGGTGAGGGTCGTTGTTGAGATTATTCGAGACGCTGATGCTCGAGTCCCTGTGCCCACTGAGGAGGTTCAAACAGTGGGTCAGGCCCCCGGTAACTTCATCCCCTGGCCAAGAAGACTGGTCAGCTTTCTTGTTGCATCCGAGGTATTCAGTTAGTTGTGTTTTTTCTATATTCATAGTTGAAATTATTTATTATTGTCTAAAGATGATGCTTTATTTTTATTCGTTATAGGATGTTGGAAATGATATTCTGCCTAAAAGGTCGGTTCCAGGAAGACCAGAGATGTCTGCTCCTGCCAAGGTATTCATTTGACCATTTAATTAATTACGAATGAAATAACTTATCTGTGATTACTAATATATATCTTTGTTGTTTAGGGGATCGACAAAGGGGCACCTGGTGATGTTTTTAAACTTTTGGCTATACAAGTTGTTACCATGGAGAATGACGCAGCTTTGGTAAGATTGGAACATGATGCCAGTCCAGGTGATGAACTGTATATCCCAAAGAAGGAACTTATAGAGATTGTACTCGATAAAGAAATGGCTAGTTCTGCACACCTATCGTTATGGTGCACGAAAGTACATTTTATTTATAAGTTAAGTAATTAATTTTTAAATACTATGATAATTAACATGTTTTTTCAATATATTAGGTATCTGCATCGTATGTTAGTTGATCAGGGTAACCTCGCCCTTTATGGGTTCATTGACCCCATGTTCATTCAGGGTGATGTTCTCCTAGCATCAGAAGACCCGACCACCACCATACATGATATACTTGTCCGAGACGATCATCAATTCTACCTTGCGTCTTATCTCAATAAGTAAGTACCGGTTATTTAATTATAACTATATATGACTTAGTCACTAATTGTTCCGCAAATACAGTAAGCATTGGCAACTGTTGATCTTGTATCCTAGGATGAACGTCGTGGTCTTCTTCTACTCAATTGGAAATAAGCCGACGAATGAACTGAAGACGATCAACGAAACGTAAGTATTAAAATACTTTATAATCAGTAATGCAGTTGTTTTAATTATCTGAAATCTATTAGATATACTTTAATTAATGTTTATTTTGTCATTATAGTTCTATTAATGCAAACCACATGTTGCGTGGTGAAAGGCGTCGGGCTATCAGATGGATTATTCCTAGCGTAAGATATTTATTAGTTCAAACGCTTCAAATGCAGTGGGTATAATTATTGATTTCTATTTAATTCCTCATATTCTAATTGGGTTTCATTTGTACGTAGTCACGTATACAACGTGGATCATGGGAATGTGGATACTATGTGATGAAGTGGATGTTCGAAATTATCTCCTCCAGGATCACTAAAAGATGGCACGAGGTAAATGTTAATTGGTAACAATTAGAAGTAACAGTTATAGATTCGTTATATGTTTTATGTTAGTTTATTACTTAAAAGATATAATCTTTTGTCCAATTGAACTTGCAGATATTCAACAATCCAACTCAACTATCTGATTCCGACATCAACAACATAAGGAGATGTTGGGCAACTTTCTTTCTTGAAGTGTACCAACCATAGTTTGTATATATGTAGTTAGTTTAAAAACTTATCATGTACTAGCTATAGTGTACTTTTGACTGATCATATGTATTTTGATATGAAATCTATAATATATCATGTAGCTTTTTGGTTTCTAATTATCTTTGTTGTCTGAATGTAATTGAACGTACATATGTATTGTTCGTAATAAACACTACTAGAAATCCATCTTTTTCGGACAGATTTACAGACGGATTTCGGACGAAAATTGGACAAATTTCGGACGGATTTCGGACGGATAATTCATTTCGGACGGATTTCGGACGGAATGACACCCGTCTGAAAAAGCCTCGTTGGAAATTATAAAATCCGTCCCAAATTCTGTCCGAAAATATTTACAGACGGATTGCGGACGGAATATGGACAACGTGCAAATCCGGATTTTGGTTATTGTTCGGACGAATTTCGGACAGATTTATTTTTGTTTTCCAACGGATTTGGGACGGATGTTGTGATTTTATTGGTTATTGTTCGGACGAATTTCGGACAGATTTATTTTTGTTTTCCAACAGATTTGGGACGGATGTTGTAATTTTATTTGGGACAGATTTCCCACGGAAGAATGAAAAGTCAGAATCTGTCACGGCCAGGCCGTGATGCCCATCACGGCCGTGACATGTCAACTGAGCCAGACCCCTTCTAGGCAGAATCTATCACGGCCAGGCCATGATACCCATCATGGTCGTGACAGACCATTTAGTGAAGCAACGTTCAAGGCAGAAGTTGTCACGGCCAGGCCGTGATGCCCATCACGGCCGTGACGCGCATTCTATGGATGAATTTTGAAAAGCCCTATGTCCAAAGGGGATAAGAATCATCAAACATCAAACATTTTTGAAAAGCATACTACTATTATGCTTTAGCATCAAACATCAACTTAGCCTTAGAACAAGCTACAGACAATGGACGGCTAACAAGTACAAACAATAGTATATAAATCCCATTTAAGTATTGCCCAATGCGTACCTATATATAGAAGAGGATCAGGAACAACATCTCAAAAATTGTATTTAAACACTTAATGGAAGTCAAAAATTGGGGTTTAGAAACACAATTGATCAAAGAAGGATGAAATCTCAAAAACTGTATTTAAACATCTATATGGTCCTTTAACTTTTCAGATGCAAACAAGAACCACAATAAGTCTCATTGTGCTCAAGCCTGCCTCCATGTCTTTGCAAGGGCTTTTCAATCTGCGTAAATGAACATTCAACAGAAATCAGATTTCAATCTGCGCAAATGAACATTCAACAGAAATCGGATTTGGGCAAAATAGTGCTCATCACCACAATTTAGGCAAAATGAGATTATATCATAAGATTACAAAATCAGTTTGGTATACATAAAAGATAGTGAGTCCTTCCGAGAAAGCATTCATCAATCACACTGTAACAAGATAATAGACATTATAACTAATTTAAATAACAAGATAGAAAATATGGATATTCAAACCATTTGGCTTGTACTCACATAATGGACACCATCACATTAAGATACTCTCTGCTCTTTTTAGTGCGGTTTCTCATGGTCTTCTCCTCACATGGCTAAACTACATAACATAAGATTCTACCATCTCTACCATAATAGGTGCTACCCCTACATTCTCTCTAATGCATTCGTTCTTAATTTTATCTTGTCTTGTATGTCCCCATGTCCAACACAACATCCTCATAGATGCAACATTGAGCTAATGCTCTTGTTGGCTTTTTACTGCCAGGCCAAGATAAAACAAACAATAATGTAAATAAGAGACAGCGGAATTGTAAATAAGATAAAACAAACAATAATGTCACATTTAATAGGTAAGCAATGGAGGATTATACAAATTATCATGCAATTTAATAAACTTGCATAAATGTGACAGTTATATTAAATCAATTGATCAAGTAATTCTAAATAATGCCAAACACAAGCTGTCATCATCATTCATAAGCCTAAGCAGGAAAAGTCGGGCTTCAAAAGAACGTTGCAGAAAATAAAAGACCTTGATGATTGTAATTACTATCATTACTATAACAAAACAATAAAAATAAGTTCTTTACACAAAAGCAAACCTACAAACACCAACTGCATATAAACAAAATAAACAAATGACTGGCAAATCTAAAGAGAAATCTCAAATTAAAGGTCCCAATTTGAATAAAACATAGTTAATTTTATATAAACACAATCGATTTCAAATAAAATCAAATTGGGGTTTAGGGTTCAAAAAGCAATTTGGGGAAATTTTGATTTAAATAGAGAATCATAAAATTAACCTTAGAAACCATTAATTACAAGTCCCAATTGCACAAAAACTGAACCAATTTCATGATTAAAGTAAGATGAAAAGTTAGGGTTTCAAAATAAATTTGGGGATTTTTGAATCTAAGCAAAATAGATGAGGTTTTCACTTACCCATGGAAGAAGTTGTGGTGGTGCTGTGATGTGGCGACGCGGCGGTTGACGGTAGTGACGTGGCGGCCAGTGGCAGTTCGTGGTGGTTTTGTTCCAACAAGAGAGATAGAGTATGACCAAGGAAAAGAAGAAGGAAGAGATTAAGATGACTCACATGGTGGGAATCACCATAGAGGCGGTGACGCGCAGTGCTTACCGTGGTGGAGCGTTGTTCACGCGGCTGAGATGGCGTGCAGGAACGCGAACCAAACGTGAGCAGGTGCGATCAAAGCTTAGGCGGGCGACGATTGCGGCGCGGCTGGGCTGAGGTGGTGGTCGCGGTTCTGGACAGGCAAGGTGGAAGGAGGTAGAAGATGAAGTTGGGGAGAAGGAAGAAGAAGATGGGTGAGAAGTGGGTTGTGATAAAAAAAGAAGGATATGAAAAAAAATAAAAGAAGAGGGGATGGGTCTGCCACGAGAGGAAGAAGAAAGAAAATAATAGAAGAAAGTGTTGGGGGCGTTGAGTGTAAGGGAGAGAGGAGAGAGAATTTTTGATTTTTTATACTAATGAGTATAAAATGAGTGATAAATATTAAGTCTAAAATAAACATGTTTTTACTTTTTGGAATCTAAAAATAAAGATTGATAAATATATGATTTCGAAATTCAAATTAGAGTAAAGATTAATAGTTGAACTAATCAACTAAGAAAATACTCGGTCCAAAATTTAATCTCCGATTAATGTCAAACCAGTTTATTTTCAAATCTAAAATTAAATAGAATGAAAATATGGAATGTTTTTCTCTTAATCATATTATTTAAAACATTTTTCTGTACTGGTAATAATAGTGACAATAACATAAATTATTGACTAGTAAGCGTGCATTCATTGAAATAAGTAAGTGCTAACGCACCCAATAAAATAATTCGAAGAGAGTAATTTAATTACTCAAACTAAACCGCATAACCAAATAAACATAATCATCCAAATAAAATAATTAATCATATGTGTAAAAATGATAAAATATGATAATACTTTTCTTTCAATCATATTATTTAAAATAGATCTCCAAAATAAATCTCCAGTTAACACTAAACCAATTTATTTTCAAATCTAAAATTAAATAGAGTAACATCTGAAAATAACTTCCTTTGAATGATATTATTTAAAATATTTTTCTTAACAAAGAATATTAGTGACAATAGCATAACATTATAGTCTTGCAAGCGTGCATACACTGTAATAACGCAGTGCTAATGCACTTAGAAAATATTTTAAATGAGTAAATAAAATTACTCAAATCCGTGTGAAATCCGTCCGATTTTTTTATATTCGGACGTATTTCACACGGATGTAAGATAAATCAAGGAAAATAAAAAAATAACACAATCCGTCTGAAATCCGTCCGAAATTTTCGGACGGATTTGAGACGGATGTAAGATAAATCAAGGAAAATAAAAAAACAACACAATCCGTCCGAAATTTCCGGACGGATTTGAGACGGATGTAAGATAAATCAAGGAAAATAAAAAAATAACACAATCCGTCCGAAATTTCCGGACGGATTTCAGACGGATGTAAGATAAATCACGAAAAATATAAAAAAATAACAAATCCGTGTAAAATTCGTCCGAAATTTTCTGACGGATTTCAGACGGATGTAAGATAAATCAAGGAAAATAAAAAAATAACACAATCCGTCTGAAATCCGTCCGAAATTTACGGATGGATTTCAGACGAATGTAAGATAAATCAAGGAAAATATAAAAAACAACACAATCCGTGTGAAATCCGTCCGAAATTTCGGACGGATTTCAGACAAATGTAAGATAAATCAAGGAAAATATAAAAAAATAACAAACCCGTGTGAAATCCGTTCAAAATTTCGGAAGGATTTCAGACGGATCTAAGATAAATCAAGGAAAATATAAAAAATAACAAATCCGTGTGAAATCCGTCCGAAATTTTCGGAAAATTTCTGACGGAAACATTTCCGTCCGAAAATTCCGTCTAAAAATTCAAGTTTTCTAGTAGTGAAATTCAGTATATATTAATTTAGTGTGTTTTTGTTGTACAAAAGTGATTGTGTTGAGAATATTTAGAATATATTATTCTGGTATTGATCTGCATTACTAAAACAGGGGAAATGAATGATAGAAATGTAAAAAAGAGTTTTAAAAAAAATTAGACTTTACACATCGGTTACTAATAAACTGATGTGGAAATTCCACATCGTGTTTTAGGGAAAACGATGTGGAAATTGAAATTTCCACATCGGTTTTGAGGAAAACCGATGTGGAAATTGAAATTTTCACATCGGTTTTCCTAAAAACCGATGTGGAAAGTGATATTTCCAATAGGTTACCCATTGACAAATGAGTTTTCCACATCGGTTATTGTGAAAACCGCTGTTAAAAATGTACTTTAAACATCGGTTTTAAAACCGATGTGAAAAGTAACAATAAACAACATCGGTCTTTTCAACATCAGTTTGAAAACCGATGTGAAAAGCCAAAAAAAACTGACGTGAAATCCTTTTTCTACACTAGTGTCATTTTCCTGGAATTGTCCCAAACTACATCGACTATATCGAACTTTTTCTTTACATATTTCATACTTTGCCTTCAATATTTCCTTCCCACCATGACTATTGGTACCACTAGTCTGTCACTGTGTGTGTGCTTGTTCATTGGTTGTGTTGGAGGTTTTAAAATTATTTATTTAAAGTGTAATAGGTAAATAAAATTTTGAGAATAGATTGCAATTATATTAGTTAGATTTTTTAATGTAATTGTATGTTAAACTAATAGAAATACTATTTTAAGATTAAGATGGTGTTTGACAATTTAGGAATTTCTATTGCATTTTCTTTTGGGAATGTATATATTGTCGTTTAGGCTACAATTTCAAAATACTTGTTCGTGGATTTTTTTTTCTCATTGTACTTAAATTAAAAAAAACAAAAATCTAATGTCATATATTCAACAATATAAAAATAAGTGTTTTTGTTAGGTTTTTTTTTTGTTGCCAAAACATAAATAAGTATAATGAAAGCATTTAAAAAATTAAGATGTATATAATAATTGTATGAAAATTATAATATTAAAACGTACTACTATTTGGGAAATATAACCAAGTCAACAAAAGAGTTCATAATAAAAAAGGTCATTGGTTTTTTTTTCCCATGTGCAGAAGGCCCTTCGTACTTCTTCATCCCAACCTTAACTATTATGTCAAACGGCACCTTCGTGAAGTATACCTTAATTATTTATCATCAGATGTGGGTTGATCAAACGCTGATGCAATTTCACTTTCCTTCTACACAAAATTGACAATTGTCCAGAGCGTTACCACCTTCACTGACAACCTAATTGATTCCCTATTGGAAACAATGGAGCTAATTCTATCATAGTAAGTAGCCATAGCAAGTGTGAAGATAATAAATCAGACAGAGGATAAGTAAGTTTCACTAAAGTAATGACAAACATAAGCAACATTCATATTTATAGGCTAACGAAAACCTAAAATTTGAAAACACAAATTGATAGGGAAACTGATATTTCAAAAAACCATGCCAAAAAGAAGTCCATAGAAGTCTCTTAGCAAAGAATGAACAATCAAGTCACAAAATATTAAAACAAAAAAAATTCAATAACCGAGAAATCAAATCAAAAGCTTGACAAAGAGAAAAGAGCAGTATAATAATCATCACATTCCTACGATTTTTAAATCTGGAAGTACAATTTGTCAACCAAATCAAACAGAACAATGGATAGAACAATTTGTAAACCAAAATCCCACGCAACCCACCCATACCTAGTCCAACGAAATTAATTTAAATATCTAATTTCCCACAATCAATCACAATGCTCTCCTATCAGAACTATCCCATACGGAGCTGAGGTTGATGACACCCTCTTATAATCACTAGGTTGTACATAAATACAACCTCTATAACCCTAATATAAACGGTAAACACGTATGTAAGCCATTATAGGCAATGGACAGGTCAACCTGTCAACAAAAAGTTGTCCCAGAAAGCACACTTAACCACCGCACCGCTTAATCGCATCGGTGCGAAAAACCCGAGATTTGAAGTCAGAGAGGGAAGAGAAGAGAGGAAAAAATGGTTTGGGAAAACAAACATATGCATATTTAAATTTACATTTAATGAAATTCAAAACGAATAAACGTGTCTCAGAAAATGCACATCATTTAATTAAATTCAACAAATTAAGAAAATTGTTTATTTCTATAAAAAAAACCAATTAAGAAATTAAAATCAAGGTTGTCTGAATATATATGTGATAAAAGTGGTGGATACTTCGTACCTATGTCATGGTTTTCAAAAAAAAAAGTGATAAAAGCACAGGGGTGATAATGATCAATGGACGATCTAAAAACTGAAAAGTATAGGTTTTTGTTTTAATGTATTTTTTTTGACAATATTTTAATGAAATTTCATTTTTTTTGAGCAAGTAATATAAATTCAAAAAAAATAAAAAATCAGAAGGACTAATGTGTTTTTTCTACACGTTATTACATCTTTAAATTTAAATTATAGTTTTAATTTAAAAATTTATTGGTAAATCATAATTTCATTACTTATTTTTTAGATGAATAATTTCATTACTTATTATTAAACATATTAAGATTTTCTCAAAAATAAAATAAAATTAAACATATTAAGGTAAAATAAAAAATATATAGGCTGTATCTCCGAAAAGATTATTATGTTTTGAAAAAGTTTTAATTTATTTGTTTATTTTTTCAATTTTTTTAACAAATTTTATCCCAACATATATTTGTCAGTCAATTTTTTGTTTGTTTTTTATATAATTGATCTCGAGCCACTTAAAAAATATGTGCGAGTTCATAATATCAAAAACATTTCAATCCACAAACAACAAAAACTTTTTTTTTTGAAGGTAAAACAACAAAAACTTAAATAACCAATTTTTTTTTGAAATAATAACCATTTGTTATACTTTAAATAATAACTCAAAAATGAACTGGAAAATCTAGCATTGGGCCTGACGAGAAAATGGGTCAAACTTGTTTTGTCCTACAATCCAAGGCAAAATGAGAACAATTAAAAATAATAAATAAGTTAATAGGGGTCCACGCTGGAATGGGCCCCAGTAAGCATGGGACAAAATGAAAAGTGAAAAATTTAGCTGGTGTGCTTGGTTTTCAAAAAAAAAAAAGACAGCAGATAGTTTTGTTTTAATGTATTTCTTTTGACAATATTTTAATGTAATTTTTTTTGAAAGGATATTTTAATGTATTTTATTCTATATTAAATTTATTGTTTAATGATAATCACAATAGAAATAACACTATTACCATTCACCACAAAACTTGCACATCACATAAGCAAGTAATATAAAAAAATAAAAAAATTCTGAAGGACTAATGTGTTTATTCTACACGTTATTACATCTTTAAATTTAAATTATAGTTTTAATTTAAAAATTAATTGGTAAATCATAATTTCATTACTTATTTTTTAGATGAATAATTTCATTACTTATTATTAAACATATTAAGATAAAATAAAAAATATATAGGGCTACATCTCCGAAAAATATTATTATGTTTTGAAAAAGTTTTTATTTATTTGTTTATCTTTTTCAACTTTTTTTTAACAAATTTTATCCCAACACATATTTGTCGGTCCATTTTTTGTTTGTTTTTTGTATAATTGATCTCAAGCCACTCAAAAAATATGAGCGAGTTCATAGTATCAAATACATTTCAATCCATAAACAACAAAAACTTTTTTTTGAAGGGCAAACAACAAAGACTTAAATAACCATTTTTTTTTGAAATAATAACCATTTGTTATACTTTAAATAATAACTCAAAAATGAACTAGAAAATCTAGGATTGGGCCTGACGAGAAAATAGGCCCAACTTGTTTTTGTCCGACAGTCCAAGGTAAAATGAGAACAATTAAAAATGATAAATAAGTTAATAAGGGCCCATGCTGGAATGGGCTGTATGCATGGGACAAAATGTAAAGTGGAAAATTTAGCTGGTGTGCCCAACAATAAAATGGGTCACAGAATTTTCAAAAAAAAAAAAAAGCAGATAGTATTGAAAGCATTTTTGGATTATTAAATGCGTCGGGTCCCACCACGAATGAAACCCACATTTCAGGGAATTTCCGACATATGTAATGTATAGTAAAAAATAAAACTCAGCCTTTATATTAGTATTATATATATATATATATATATGTATGTATGTATATAATATCAAATTTATTTTTAATATATATCTTTGTTTTAAAAAATTGGCTGGCTTTTAGGAAGCCTTGAACAAATGATTGGTGCAAAATAATAATAAATATTTCACATTCAATTCTAGATTTGAAGTGTTTTTATATTTGTTTAGGCTTAATAATTCAAAATAAAAAATTGGACTTAATACACCTAAATGTCATATTTGATTTGGTTTTGTGTAGTTTTGCATGTTTAATGTTATGAGAAGATATTTTTCAAAAAAAAAAAGTTACAAGTTAAGATATTTTTAAGTTTTGAATATTATGTTATTTTTTGTTTAATATTGCTATATATATATATTTTAAAAAATATTATTTAGTCAATATCGATTCATCCATGATTGAATCATTGAATCTTAAACCGATATCTTCATTGGTTCAATAACTGATCGAATTTTAAAAATCATGAGAATCCATAAGTAAATAGTTGAACTAATTTCTCCATAATATCGTATCTCAGTTATATTAGTTATTGAATAATTATTGAGTCGGCTCTTGGTAAAATTTTTTATATTTTTAAATTAATCTTATCAATTATACAAACGGTGGTGGCCTTGAGTATCATTTGGTGGGATCGCACATGACCCCATTTTTTAGGGGCATCAATTTTTTTTACTTAGCATATATGTATTAATGTATACATTGAAATAAAAACTTTATATAATTAAACTTTTTACTTGAGGGCTTCATTATTTTTTAAAATCCAGTCCCAAAACTTGACAAGCCTTGTAAGTAAGAGTAAAAATAGGCCGACCTGTTTACAATTAATATTATATTTTTATTAAATGTATAATATACAATATAAAAAATATTATTTTTGTTAGAAAATTAATATATAATTACTGAATTTTAAAAGAAATTGAAACTGTGTGTGTAACCGCTCCCACTCTCTGTTCTTCCATTCGAATTAGAAAGTAGAAACCCTTTGTTTTGTCCTCCCTCTGTTTGACTGATCGACTACGTCTCTCATCTGTCGACTGTTATTGTCCTATTTGCTTGCCTTTTTACAGGTATTTTATACTCTATGTCTCTTTAATTGTCTTTTTAATTTTTAAATCACGTTTGACTTTTGAATTCAAGGCCGAAATCGTGATATTGTTTTGAATTTTGACTATTGGTGCAGGGATGTTGAACATGTTGGGGTGATAGATATAAGTTTAACTATTTTTTCTATAATTCTATTTTAGTTTGCTAATGTTATGTTTTCCTTTTCTTCGATAATATTTTATTTGGCTTGATGTTTATTAAAACAATTGTTGGCTAGTTTTTTACACCTCTTTGTACGCTTTTGAATATATATATATATATATATATATATATATATATATATATATATATATATATATGGGGCCATATCTAGTGAGAGAGTTCTTCTTATATGAGAGTGAGAGTGGTGAATCTTGGGTATACAACTATATATCAATGATCAAGATTGAAAGTTATTTAATGGCCACATGACCAATTAAAAAAATCACATAACTTTATGTTTTAATCTTGACCATTCAAGGTTTGATCTAATGGTTATGGTTTACCCCTCCCACTCTCATATAAGAAGAGCCCTCTCACTTTATATGCTCCCTAGGGGACATATCAAGTGAGATGACCTTTTTTATGTGAGAGGATTATATCATAGCCACTAGACCAAACTTTAAACGGTCAAGATTAAATCACAAAGTCATGTGACTTTTTTAAGTGGTCATGTGACATTTTGAAACCATGAAATAACTTTTAATCTTAACCATCTATGCATGGTTGTATGACCTAGATTTACTCATATCACTCATATAAAAAAGGTGCTCTCACTAGATACATCCCATATGTATATATATATATAGGGAACAACTCAAGTGAGAGGAGTGCGTTATTATGAAAGATGAGATAAGTAAATTTGGACATTTGATCATACACGAATGGTCAAAGTTAGAACATAAAGTCATGTGACTTTTTTTAGTGATCACATGACCACAAACTAACTTTTAATCCTGACCAAGTAACCATCCATGTATGGTTTAATGACCAAGATTTGCTCCTCCCACTCTTAATTACAATAAGACATCACTCTTAGCTGAGTTGCCCCCCATATATATATTCGACTTATAAAAAAATGACAAAAATATCTCATTTTATACCGAACATCCAAAATCTCATAAACAACCCCATATACAAACTTATACACATTATGTGTGTCTAGAAAACTGCACGCCTCTGGGTTGTAATCATGTTTAAACATAAAAATTATTCAAGGTAGCTTAACTTTTAACGCATGTTTGATGGAAATCTAGCGTATCAAATATTAATTTTACTTAGAATAGTATAAATAAAAGATAGAATGGTAATCATTTTCAAAGGTATATCTGATAGTAATTTTACGAGAACCAGTAACTTTAATGATGTAACTAATGGGAGTTATTTAATTCTTTTTATTGAGCATATCATGTCATACGGTCATTTTTTACTTTTATACTACTTTTAAGTATATTTACACTATACTAATGCAACTCTTAAAATTTATAAAATGGGTCCTACAATTACCCAACATCTTTACGTTTATTTATTTTTATTTCCATTTAAAATATTAATTTTTTATTTTTAATAACTATTAATATTCATTTAATAATATTAATTCTCTTTCTTATTTTTGATTGCGATCTTATACCGTTATACAGTAGCATTAATATCAATTTCCTTCAATGATCAACCCAATAAAACATGTCATTCATTTTAAGAATTTGTTAAGCAACTTTAATTAAGGTGTTGTAACTTATAAGGTTTTGGTAGATTTAAACACCTCTCCATGGAACAATCCCTTCCTCCCCTCCTCCTTCCCACTTCGTAGCAAGGATCCATTAGGCTTCATTCTAGTGGTTGGGCCTCCTCTAAGCTCCTATACAGGCCAAGAAAATAGTCCCCTAATATGATCCTAATCATATTATAAACTCATTATTAGAAATTCATGAATTTCTAGCGGATTTTCCTGCAATTTTTTTTTCAAGAATTTCATATTAATTTTGTTGTAATTTTTTTTCTAGAAATAAAGCTTTTATCGGTAGATTTTATTTCATAGGAAAATTTAAAGGAAATTTTGATATTTACTGTAAATTTTCTTGTGGATTTAAAATTATTCCAAAAAATTTCCCACAGATTTTAAAATTGACAGAAAACATTACCTACGAAGAAGTTATTACTTGGGAACAAAATCTCTTAGGAAAAGTCGTAAGGAATTTTTTTTAGCAAAATCCACATATAATCTCAAGATTTCTAATAGTGACTTTTGAATTAATCAGCTAAGCAAATTTTGACTTGATTGACTATGATATTGAATAAGACAACATTAAGTTCGAGCAACATGACCTTAATTTTTGTTTTAAAAGAAAATCCAAGATACAAGTATACAATGCATTTAAAAACAACAACAAAAACACCAAGATACAAATACAATGAGGATCGTTTAAGACGACCCCAAATACAAACATATAAATAGGTCTGGTAATTGGAAAATAAAACAGATTAGCAAATTGAAACTGCTAAGAGAAACATATTAATGGGGAACACGCAAGTAGATAGGGATAGGATTGTGAGTGTTTGGGGATGAGTCCCAAACAGAGAAAGCACTAGAAGAGTTCATCAACTTTTGTGTCATTTCTGGGTAGTGACGGTCAATCACATCCTTCAGGCTCTCTGTTGTGTTGACCCATTCCAACCCCTTCTTGGTGTATGACTCTTCATTGAAATTACTTGTGAAGAACCTATCAGCCTCTAGCCTCCTGCAAATAGTGTAAAGTGCAAAAGCACAAAGATAGTAAGTACATTTGGGCTAACAATCCTAAATATCTTGGACTAGTTTGTTTTGTTTCAAACTTATTATTTTCATTTCATGTTTTTAAAATAATTATAAAATTATTATATTGTTTTCGTTTTATATTCTGTTTTTAGAAATTTGTACAGGAAACAAATATTGAAAACAATTTTTTCCTGTTTTCACTATTCTATACAAATATTTAAAAACGAGAAACAAAATAAAAATAAGATGATATTTTTATAATAATTTATGAAAAGATGAAATAAAAAAAGAAAAGTAGAAACAAAACAAACTCACCTTATTCTTGAGAACAAATATAGAATTGGAGGAACTAGGATTTTTTCTTCATGATTTCTCATAAACTTGGAATGTTGTAAGTGTCTTTTCTATTTGGCGTACATATGTGCCATATATAATATTTGAGGGTATTATGTATCAAAATATATGTAATATAAAGTTGAATTTTGATGTACTGGTCATTTAAATTTTTTGATATTATCAACCAATTATATATTTTTACATTATGAGTTTTAAGGTAATTATTATAACAGTTAAATATTTTTATTTAACAATACGTGATTGATTGAAGGTATCCACCCTTATAAAGGGAAAGTTGTATAGAACAACTCCTGCTAAACATTGTATTTTTTTTATTTTTTTTAATCTTAGCAAATGATAAAAAAGAAAAAAGAAAAAAATATAAATAAATGTATTCAGATATTAAAAATAAGGTATAGAGTATTTAGTTTATACCTGGATGCCATGAGCAGGAAGATTGTAAAAGCTGTCTCGCTGATAGCAAAACCTTTAATCTTCTTCTCTGCCATGAGACCCACAAGTAGATCAAGTTCCTCAACATCATCACCGTACACCTCTTCCAGCACTTGAATAGCTTCCTTGTCATCCGTCAGATCTTCCCATTTGGAGATGGGTATCATCAAAAGTGCCCTTCTGAACTGGTTGTATCTGGCCACATTCCTCTCTCTGTCCCTATAGACTGCATAATTATATAATAACAATGGGTTAGTTCTAATTTCTAAATCACTTGATGCGTTTGGAAAAGCTTAATAGAAAACTTATTTGTGTTTATGAAAATAACTTATTAGAATAAATTTATGCAAACAATTTATAAAAATAGTTGATGATATTCTTATAAATACGAGAAATTTTGAAAATAAGTTATTTTTAATTTATTTGAAAAAAGGTTAATCAAAATATAAAACTATTTATCATAAGTGGGAATTAATCTTAAGATGAAAGGTTGAGATGGACCCATCCTACTTTCAAGAGCAGCTAAGTCCACGTGATCAGGCCTTTCTGTGCCATCCACATTCTGTGGTATAACATCCCTGAGAAACAAAGGATAATTCCAAAGCTCTAGTGCTCCACAAGCTTGGTGACCCATTGAGACCATTTGCCTTGCAACCCCTATCTCTGTCAAGGTCTTTTCTCCTTTCAATCCAATCAAATTATTCATAGGAATCCTAGAATGATACCGAAAGATAATTTAGTAGGTGACTTGCAAGTATGAAATATTGTACAATAATGCTAGGAAGACACTCTGTGCCACATTCTTCTTCAACATACTTTTTATTATTGGATGGATTGTATGTGATATTCACCGAAATACAAGATCTCATATGAAATTCATCCAATAATAAAAGATGTATTAACAGGAGTGTGGTAAACAATATAATGCATTGTTCAATATTGTAATAGGAAAAAATGTTGTGGCAAGTGTAAAAAGACTTGTGATCATACTCTTTGACTAATGGTAGAGATTTGTTGGGCCCTGGGGTGGCAGATATGTCTCTTAGTTGTAGGCTATCGGGTAGGAGTGAGTGCATTCTATAAACGCTCACAAATTCCTCAGTTAGGGAATATGGGACACCATGATTTTCAGGTCTCTTCATGCCCACAAATCCTCCCAAGATGGATCCTCCAACATGCCCAAAAGTGTCCTTGAATTTCTTCCCCAATAATCCATACCTGAAATCAAAATGGATTTCGTTGTACTTTTTTGTTACACCTTGACATAAATTAATATAATGGACAACTAAATAATTCAAATTTTATTTAATTTGATATAAACTAAAGAATGTTCGCTCCTTTAAAATAAGGAAAATGCTAATCAATAACCTTGTAAAAAACAAATACATTTTTTAAAAAAATGATGTATTTATTATTTCGAGGAGTGTGATATATTAGTCTTTCCATAATAAAAAAAAAATATTTCTTTTAAATTCCTTAGCCAATATCCAAATGGTTAACAAGACTATATTGGGCAAGAATTCCTTAAAGATAAACCCAATTAAAAAGAACATAGGAAAATGGAGTTACCAATTAGCGCGCATGCCTGCAAGTAAAGTGTCAGTTTTAAGGAGCTCTACAGTCCAATCTATGGTGTGAACCTTTGCAATCACAGCAGAGGTCACCAATCTAGCATGGCGATAAAGTTCTTCATCTTTCAAATGTGGGTATTGCTTCTGATGAACATTGAAATTAATGGAGATGAATATATTAGTTATTATATACACACACATAGATATATGATATATCATGTATGAATTATTTTCATGGTACCACTCCACCTTGTATGCATTGTTAATTGAGAAGTCACTATATATATTACCTTGAGAGCATCACAGACTGCATTATGCTCTTGAACAAAAAGAGCCTGCAAGGTTGACACCCCAGCCCAACTGTTGCGGATGTCACCAGAGATTGCAGTTCCATTTTCGTTATGGAGAAGGTGGCCTTCTTTGGATATCTTGATCTTTCCATCTTTGAAAGTCCTTATTTTCTTCAGAACTTCTTCATTGCTTCCATATATGGCACTTCCATCCCTATTATTATACATTAAAGCAGAGGTGAAAGTTAATTAGAAGGTCTTATATGGAGATTACAAGCCCAATTTAGCTTCTAATCAAAATTTCCATTCCTTCTTAATTGTTCGAACTTAATAATTAGTTTTTACTTAATAATTTTCTTTTTTTCAAGTTGAATTTTTGGTCATACTTTTCCGGATTAGGATTTTATCATGTTTTGGAAGAGCGTGACATGATGATGTTTGGGAGAGAAAGACACATCTTTTTAAAAATGTAATTAGTATGTCTTAGCCCAAATATGGAAACCTGACCCAATAAGGACCAAGAAAACTCCAAGGTCGGGTGATCTATCCTTGGCCGAGCAAATCACCCTGCCGAAAGGTCGGAGTTAGAAGACTACGAAAAGAGGGGTTGACGTACTCCACCTAGGGGATGACCCCCACCAACCAACTGACGTCACCAGTAAGGCTCACCCCTTAATCACGCGACCCTCTAATCAATGTCACAATCATTCCGAATCACCTTTGACCCCAAATGTCACATGATGTTGGAAACCACACCAACCACACAACAATGTGAGCCATACAAACAATAATGACAATCACACGTACCCTATCTAGGGGCAACACTATAAAAGGGCATGGAGCCATAAATCCAAATAAGTGATCCTAACACCACATATATATATTATTTATAACACTCTTGCTGACTTAAGAATCAGAGCCTCTTCGTAGATACCCTCATTCTGTTAGACAAAGTTATAATGATTCTCAACTAAGAAGATAAGGATTCGATCATTCCACTTTAGGCCCAGCAGTAAAGAACATTTCGAAGACATTGTTTTAGACCTTTCTCATAACATAGTGGATCCCACAATTATACATGATGGGTCTTTCTATGAAATTATTTGTAACTTTCTCTATAAGAGGATAATATTTTATTATTCCAAAATATGAGAATCCTTTAAATAGAATAGATATATTGCATGATTATTTGCTCTTTAGGCATTTCTAATTAAGTTGAAGAGAGCGAGAGACACGTTGTTTGAAATGTAATGGATCCCCCAATGGCACATGGTTAGTCTTTTGTAAAACTATTTGTATCATTCTCTCTCCAACATGATCATATCTCATTCTTCCAAACCAAGGTCTTTTAATACCAGATTTGCTCTTTAACCATATCTAAGTTGATATAATAGTTCCTATCTCAAAATTTCTCTTTAATAAACCGCCATAATTAAATAGAAATCTTACCACCAAGGTGTTCGGATGTTTGTTGCTCCAGTCTTGATCTCATAGAAGCCAGTGGGAGATTCCTTTGTCTTGTAGAACTTGAAAGACTTGAGTGGGCATTGACTTGCAACTTCTCTTGGTGCGGTGAGTTCAATCTATATATGACAATTTTGGGAAAGATATGTTTGTTCTTGATTATAAACACGAGAACAAAAAACTACTCTTTCAATCTTAGGGTAATTAAAAAAAGCACCGCTTTCATTTTTACCATAATGATGGCATAATATATTGATAATCTTATGAGTAATTCAAAAATAAAGAAATGATTCTTTGCTTGCAAATATGAGACTAATCAACTAGTTGCTGGAATTTTTTACACGTATTTGCCTCCCAACCCCTCCCCTTCCTCTCTCTCTCTATATATATATATATAGATAGATAAAACTTTCATGGTGAAGGCTTACCACCCATCAAAGTGACGTAGTGGTGTACCCGCACTACCCACATGTCACATTGTGATTGGTTAGTTGATCATTCAACTCAACATTATGTCATATAATATTGAGTTAAATAGTTGAATGATCAAATAACCAATCACAATATGATATGTGGGTGATACACCTTAGACCAAACCAAGAGTTAAGATTTGGTTTTACATAGCAAAACTCGAAATACTTGGCTCAAGTAATAATATTTTGAAGAGTAACCAAAAAAAAAAAAAAACTTTCAAAATTAATTGTTCTTAATATAGATTTAGATTACTCATTTTTTTCTTTTTTCTTTTTTCTCGGATGAGAAAACTATCCTTCAAGAGTTTTAACGCTATTGCATTCTCAAGATCATGATTCGAACTTAAGACCACTGATTAAGTTGGAAGTGACCCGTGCCATTTATCCAAATATTCTTGGGTCATTTTTCTCTTCTTTTTCCTCTCAAAGTTAGAGACAAAAAGACATAAAAAGCAAAGTTTACCTTTGCGTATGGAATCCATTAAAATTTAATTTTGTATACTTTTCTCTCATAACACAAGAAAAATTAAAAATGAAAGAAGAAAAAGGAAAGAATTCAAATTCATAAAAAAATATAATATACCTGCTCGGTTTCCTCCAAATGATCGATCCAATCATGTATCATAAACTGAATCCAAGAAGCTGCAATCACATTGAATTGCTTCCCTGTGTCCTTGTATGTTCTCCTCGCCAGAAGTTTCGTGGCCACCACCATTGGATCTGGCTTCAATAGCTGCAACAAGTAATGTTTCCGAGTTGAGCAGTTTTAAAGGGATAAAACAACTTGCCAAAATCATGATAGTAACATCTTTCTTTCTTTCTTTCATATCATTTTTTGCAATTCCAACTTAATTATATCATGTTTCAATTTTTTAAACTAATATGGACCTTGTTTTTTTGATCCACGGGGAGAACATTTCTGCCAAAGAAAGACCCTTGGCTGCCAGCAACTTCATTGAAGGGGTCATTATATTTTCCATTAGCTGTTCTGAATGGAACATCAGAAGGGTTGAACCTAACCCCTACTGGGGTTGACCCAACGTTGAAGAGGTTGTACTCCTGGTGAAGGTGGCGCCGAATGGCTAGGTAAATTAGCCCTAAGAATACAGGCAAGCGGTGCCATATCCCCAACTTGTCAATGGAGTGTACAATCTGCATAGTACATCATGCAAGAATTATGAGAAATAAATTAATGCAAATCTGAAGACGTAACTTGTTGACGTACTCCTTCTAACAAATGAATAAATTTATGTTAGCAAATGTTATACATATCATAATATCATAATATTGATTTTATTATTAAACTAACAAGGATAGCAATTAGATGAAGAGGGGGATTGTACAAGGAAGAGAAAAGCATCTATGATGGTCATCTTAGAAACTGCTTCATGGAAATCTTTATGGACGAAGTGGTGCACAACTCTTGAAACAAGATCTCTAATGGGATCCGTTACTAAAGACCACATTGTTGCTCCTTTTGATGACACAATATAGCAATTTTGATTAAATGTATGTAATATTTGTGAGAGAAAAGGCTAAGGTCGCGTCTGTATTTATAAACGCTGGGGTGAGATATTTTCTATCTTAGAGCCTCATGCATAAAAGATACTGGACTTGTCTTCAATTCATACTGTTCAAACTTCAAACTCTACTGGTCAACAAATCAAGTAATCAACTGGTCTTATCCAATTTCTTTGTTGAAGAACTTTGCTAAATACTCGTAAAATATAATTATATTGTTAGGATACAATTATATTGCTAAAATACAAAGTAAAAACCCAAATCGATCTTTAAGAAAACATGGAGACAACCATGATTTTTGTAAAATGAAAATTTTCAATTTGATCGTAAAAAATATTTAATATTAATTAGTCAAATTAATCTAATTTAAAATAAATTTTAAAGATATTTCACAATAATTATTTTAATCGCTATTTGAGATTTTGAGGACTAAATTGAGAATTTTATTTTTTTAGAAACAAAATATATTTTTCCAAGGATCAATTTGATTATTTATAACAAAATATATCTTAATTTCATCATTGAAAAGGGAAACCAACTCGTAATTTAGTCTCTATAGACGTTGTCATCATTCTCTCCTTTTCTTGTTATATTATATGATTTGTGATACTATAACATAAAGAATAAATAAATGAAGAAACGAACATAGAATAGGCCATCTACGGTGGCTGAGGAACGAGTGTTATATGAACATGATGAATTCTGTTTAGGAAAATGCTAATTATTATTTATTAGTGCTTTATGAATACTGATTAATAATTTAAAAAGGTAAAATTTTATATAAAAAAATAATATAATTGATATACAGAGGATGGAAAATTTAAATTTACAAATAAATGTTCTTTTTTCCCTTGTGCTTATCGGTGCCGCGAACTCGCCGAAGAAAAATCTTCAGTACACGTTTCCATTTTCCAATGCTTGCTGCATGCAGACCAAGTGGCCAACTAGGTGACTGCGGACTCGTGAGATGAAGATACAAAACTACAAATTAATCGTTATGAACGAAACATTCAAAAAGATACCACTGTCCATCAACCTTGAAACTTCAAAAAATCAAAAAGAAACTAAAATCAAACATGTGGCTGCGGTTCGCACAAGTATGGGGGGATGATAATGACTATCTAAATGCACCGATTAAAAACAAAACGCAAAAAACAATTTATTAAAAAAATTAAATATATCAATTTTTTTCAAATATTAAACATACCAATCCCATTAAAAAATTCTAGATCCCTTGATTAGTAGATATTTGTTAGCATTCCAAAAAAAAATTTGGATCTAAACAATGTTATTTATATTAATTTAGATTAGATTAGATAGAATACATTTTAAAATTAAATTAAATGGGTTTGATTATATTAGTTTGACTTCTTATTGTCTTGTAGAAAAAAAATGTTTAAAATTTTGAGTTAGAGATAATTTAGTATATGCATAAGAAAAAAGAGATATTTTAATATATTTTGAAAAGAAATTTAAAGATAAAGGAAAATAAAAATAATTCATTTCACATGCTTAAAACCAAAATTGTTAAAGCTTGGTGGAATAATAATAAATCGTAAAAGCTTCCGGTTTAGGTTCAATAAGTTTCACCGATTGGTGGGATAAATTTTTTTTTTTAGAAACCTACCATAATTAAGGTTTTTGACTTCCCAGTGGGTTTACGGAGTATCCACAAGCTTAGATCCTTTGAATCTATTATGGGACTAATCTCTACTCGGGTGCTTAGTCACGGTTAAGATTTTTCGCCCCTCCCAAAAATGTGTTCTGTGGGATTCGAACTCAGGTTTTCTCATACAAGCTCAGCCTGCACAATCAATTGAGCCACGCCCATTGGGTGCCGGATGGCCTATTCTATATAACACCCATATACTGTTCATACAACACTGACAATGTAATTGGTATACATTGCCAATGATTTTTTTTTTTTTGAAAAAAGGCAAAAGACTTTATTGATGAGATTCAAAGATACAAGAACCCAAATACAAGAAGAAAAAAGTCGAGGCTGCTATGAACCGGCAATAGAAAATAAAAAAGCAGGAACAGCTAGATACAACTGACACTAGAGACCTGTATAACAAAAGAGGAAGCAGAATTAGGAAATAAGACAACAAAGGGGTGCCATGCACTAGTCCGAAAAGGAGCAGCAATGGGAATTGCCGAATGCCAGTAGCCATTTCGAGGAGCAGACTTTGATCCTTTCTAACAAGCAGGTGAAGTCGAAAGTCACATTATCAAAGATGATAGAGTTTCGATATTCCCAAATGCACCATATGATGGCGTGCCATAACATCATGCAGAGACCACCAACTTTGTTACTAGACACTATAACATCCTATTTTTTATTTTCTGATTTTTATTTTTTTTAGTAAAAATATTTTTGTTGTATTAATCGGTATAAATATATTTATTTATATTTTATCCGAGTTCATGGAGATTGATTTTTATGAAATAAAAATCATATTCATATTTTATCTTAGGATAGAAGCTTAGGATAAAAATTTAGGTTGAAAATTCAGACGGAAATCGGTCTGCGTTTTCACTGACAGTATAATTTTACTGAGAAGAAAACCTAATTTTGACTCGTGAATGAAATGATTCATATTTAAATCATATTTCCAACGAGTTTGGTTAGTTTGAAAATTTTCAGTCGAAAACGAAATATTACGCTTTTACGCAGTCGTAAAACCCTAATCGGGAACCGACGAAGTCGAGAAGGGAGGTACAGAGACAAAACCGGACACTGGAGGAGCTGAGTCATGGGATGAGTCACCACCATGACTCACCAAGCATTTGTGAGCATTAAATGCAAGTAATCATGACATTTAGGTAAAAAAACCAAAATACCCCCAAGCTTTCGCGGGTATTAACAAGACGCCTCTACGCACTCTTAACCGCTCATTTTACGTGGTTGAAAACCTCCCAAATCTCTCCAATTTCGTGCATCCACCTCCAATAAATCTTACCTATTTCATTTTGCTTTCGTTTCATTATTTTCCTCTCAAAAGCCGAAATCGGGTAAACGACGGAGCTGCGTACAGAAATTCCGAGAACCGCTAACGGATAGGATCGGTGACTCGTTAGTGAGTCACTTTGTGTGGCCCAAAATCAGTCTCACCTCCATCAAATGTGAGCCACATAATTATTAACCATAGTTAGCAAAGTAACCCTAGTTAAGTTAATTATTAACTATGGTTAAGCTTATATTAATTTAATATTCACAAAACCCATTAAACCAATTCCTTATAACCAAACAAGGCATAAGATTACTCCTATATATACCCTCCAAACCGTGGCCTCCCTCCCCTTTCACTCATCTTCTTCATTTTTCTTCATTTCTTCACAAATCATCAAAATTCCATTTTCTTCTTCAAGAGCTCCAAGTGCTTCCATTGAAGAACTTGTCAAGATCATCATCTTTTCTCCATATTCTTCATACACTTGAGGTAACATGATCATCTCATCTCTTGTTTAACACTACAAAAAAACAATTGTTTAGCCACCGAATCAACGACCGATTTATGGTGGTAGCTGAATACCTGGTCGCTAAGGTTTTAGCGATCGAATTAATATTTCGGTCGCTAATTAGTGACCGTAAATTCGGTCGCTAAATAATAATAAACGGTCGCTGTTAGGTTGGTCGCATTTTTGGGGTAATCATTTCTAGCGACCGATAATCGGTTGCTAATTCGGTCGCTAATTTTGGTTATTATTAACCTATATCAGCGACGGATTTTCGGTCGTTATACCTCATCTGTAAATGTGAAATAAAGTTTAGCGACCGAATTATTGGTTTCCAATTCGGTCGCTAAACTGGTTATTATTTTTTTAAAAAAAATTTAAATTTTTAAAATAAAATTTTTTTTCTGGTTTTTTTTAAACGTTAGCAAACTTACTAATAAAACACACCAAATTACTTGTGAAATATACAAAAATAATAAAGAATAAATATATATAAAAAGAATAATCTAAAATGTCGTATAAGAATCGTTTAAAGTCAAAAATATGGAGAAAAAAAATCAGTCATGATGAGGGGGAAATGGAGGAATCCAATCATCCTCGGCGTCCCAGTACCACCACCGTCGCTGGCTGATCATCCTCGGAGTAGCGACATCGTAGCGGCGGCGGGGTGGAGGAGCGGCAAAGTGGCGCACAACCGTCGAGCATCATCTCGAGCAAGCGGAGTCTGGATCCTCATCTGCTCCAACACCAGCCGCAGATGTCACGGCCCTCGCTCGATGCTCCTTTGCATCATTCTTTGGTGTGCCCGAGTCAACTGTGCAATCTGGTTCGTCATCTGCTGCTCTCTCTCGCTCTTCTCCCGAAGCTCCGCGTTCAGCTGTGTGATGGTGTCCTGCATTTGGTAGAACTGCTCCTGAGGGACGGTATCGGCGCAGCAAGGAGCAGGCGTGCCGGACGATGAAGCGATGAACTCGGCTCCCAGGTGTCCGAGGCCATACACGTTCCTCTTCTTGTTCCTGCCCCCGACGACCTCCAAATAAATGGCATTATCGTCGACGGAGACAGGAGAGCAGCCATCACCGGTCAAAGCCTCATCTTGTGACTGTGAGGCACGTGATATGGCATCGTCCTTCTTCTCGTTGAAGCTCACCTACAAAGTATAGTTGAAGAGATTTAGTTAAAATTATATCCAATATTAACAAATCATTTATAATAAATTACAAGTAAACACTAAATTATTTTTTTGCTTACAACATAGTTACGGGCCTTGTCGTTAACCCATGTCCCCGACTTCAACTTCTTCGTCCTCTCCACCAACTCCATAGCAGTCGGGGCCCATTGCTTTTCGTGCTTTCTGCACAGAAAAATATAATATTAAATTCATAAGAATAATTAAAAATGAAAACTAATTAATTAAATAGTATATTAAGTCAAAAGTTTAATGTATTACCAGCTCGTCGTAGTGGGCGGTGGCTGATTTAGACCCACCGGTCCAAGCACATACGCCACCATCAGAAGCTCGATTACGCGAGTGTGGCCTGGATCTCCTGGAACTTCTCGTGTGCAAGATCTTGGTCCAGCTGCCTCTTGATCTCAGGATCCACCCACCTCCCCTTATTCTGACCCTTCCTCAGCTTGTTCATCAGATTCTTCATGACCAGTGAGCCTTTATGCTCAAATATGTCCCTGACGAGAGCCTCTAAAGCTAAGTCCCACCTATACTCTTTCTGCAACTTACAGTTGTTAGGAAATTCGTGTGTACATATATATAATGTAAATTTAATTTAAAAAACTTAATAAATTGTTACCTTAAACTCTAGAAACAACTGATCCCTATGGCCCAGTGGGATGGCCTTCCATGTAGGCCATGGACCATCAAACTTGCGTCGCAGGATCTTCGATATCGAATCTGAAGGGCCCTTCGCGGGCAGAAAGCTGCAGCAAAATTAGAGCATTAATAAATGTTATAATTAAATTAAAAAAACAAGTAAATAGAAATTAACGATACTTTATATATATTAAAAAATTAAATTAGCATACTCGTTATCCCCCCTGGGGATAAGAAGAATCCTCCTGTCGGATGGACCACGACTCTCCTGTCCCGATGATGATGATGGTCCTATCGTCGTAGGTGTGGATGATGAGGGTGCAGCCTGTGTCCCGACGACATGAGGCTGGGTGGGGGGTGCAACTCCATCACCCTGAGGTGCCCCGATCAGGAGGTCTTTGGTAGGGTGGTCTCGATCGCGAAAGGCGTGGGTCACGGCGAAGGGACTCTCGCAGCACGACCTCCACGACGACCCCTACCTCTGGAGGAATCTGCCATCTGTGAAAAAAATGAAAATATGATTACATAACAATGTAAATAATACAAAAATAAATTACCTAATAAGTATAATGACATTCACACAATGAATTATGACATAAATAAATTACCTAAGTAGAATCTCCGTCACTAAATTCACCCTTACTCTCATCAGTATCACTTGATCAGAATGTACCTTCGCTAGATGCGTCCAACTCGGATTGATCCATTAACTCTCTTTCAACTTCTTCCCCATTTCCGGAAATGTCCGCCAGAGAATTAACAATAATGTCCGGCGTAATTTGCAACGGTACGTGGGGTCTTGAAAACTCATCATCTTGGTACGGAGCATCTTTTTCAGGCTGGTTGATTACATTGTCAGTAATTATACTGCGAGCATTTATCTTAATAACACCCAACCAGCCATGATGTCCTTCGGGATATGGCGAGTAATAAACTAAGCTCTGCTGTTGTGAAAAAAAATGAATGGGTCGTACGCCTTATTATACCTTCGAGACAGCCTAACTTGAACAATACCATAATTTTTATCTATTTTTGTCCCTACGTCAAGAGTAGGATCAAACCAATCACACTTGAAGATAACTAATTTCATCACGGGGAAACCGGTATAATCGAGTTCAAGGATGTCAGTTAGAATCCCATAGAAATCATCCTCTACATTGCCATCAGTGGCTCGCACACAAACACCGTAGTTACACGTCTGCATTCCTTCATTCCATGTTTTTGTGTTAAATTTATATTCATTTACAATATAAGTATTCCATGATGTAACCCATCTGTTAGGCCCCCATGCCAAATTTGTCAACAATGGATTTTGAACATTGTTTTCTGGATCTAGTACCTAAACAATCAAATATTATATTATTCTTATACATGTTATATATTTAAGGAGATAAAATTAATTTCAACAAATGAAGATGCTTAACCTACATATTTACTGAACCACGTAGCAAAGTGAGAAGTAATTTCTCGATCAACCTGATCGTTTGAAATGTCAGGTTGGAGATCCCTTAGAAAATTGTCGTACATCCTACATATGGGAGATTAACAGGAGGACGATTAATAATCATAAATGTCAATTGAACTTATTAAAGACGTTGTAGAAACTTACTCTAAATATAGCGCCACCTCTTCACAATTTTGAAGGATATACAGATGAGCAGCATTAATGTCTCGATCACGTAGCAAAGTGAGAAGTAATTTCTCGATCAACCTGATCGTTTAAAATGTCAGGTTGGAGATCCCTTAGAAAATTGCCGTACATCCTACATATGGGAGATTAACAGCAGGACGATTAATAATCATAAATGTCAATTGAACTTATTAAAGACGTTGTAGAAACTTACTCTAAATATGGCGCCACCTCTTCACGATTTTGAAGGATATATAGATGAGCAGCATTAATGTCATGCTGCTCCAAGAAATGGCGGGAAGATTTGCTCCAGCTTACATAACAAAACGGGTATCTTGACTTCCATATCCTTTAATTGATTCACATTTAGTGTTGTCGATGTAAGCTTCCTGAAAAAGTGGCTAAGCTCAACAAGTGGGTTCCAAATTTGCTTCGGTAATGCGTCGAACACAATTGGAAGAAACCGTTGCATGAACACGTGGCAATCATGACTCTTCATTCCATGTAACTTTGCTTCCTTAATGTCAACACATCTACCCAGATTGGAAGCATACCCATCTGGTAACTTTAGTTCTTTAACCCACTTACAGACGGCCAATCTCTGTGCTTTGCTTAGTGTATAACTTGCCTTCGGTTTGATAAGTCTGCCACGACCACCGTCTTGCATTTCAAGCTCCTTCCGATTACAAATGTCAGCCAGGTCCAATCGGGCTTTACTTGTATCCTTTGTCCTCCCCTTGATGTCCATTACAGTGTCAAACACATTCAAAAATACATTCCTCTCAGTATGCATGACATCAATGTTGTGACGGAGTAGCTGCGTCCTCCAATACGGTAACCTCCAAAATATACTTTGTTTTGTCCAATTATGGTTGACGCCATAATCAGGAATATGTTCTCCTTGGGTTTCATGGACGAGCGGTAAGTACTGTACTCTGCGGCATACATTAGGACCAGTCAAACGTGGTGGAGGCGGTGTTCTCTCCGCACAACGCTTCTTGAATGCATTCTTGTTCCGCCTATAAGGATGATCTTCTAGAAGGAATTGACGATGACAATCAAAATATGAGATCTTTCGACTGTTTTTAAGCGTGAATGCCTTTGATCGCTCCATACATATTGGGCATCCAAGCTTCCCCGCGGTCATCCAACCCGATATCATCCCATAAGCAGGAAAGTCGTTGATCGTCCACATTAAAGCTGCTTTCATGATGAAATTCTGCCTCAAAGATACGTCATATGTCAACACACCATCATTCCACAGCATTGTCAACTCATCTATCAGCGGCTGCAAGTACACATCAATCTTACCTTTTGGATTAGACGGACCCGGAATTATGACTGTTAGGAACATAAACTCCCGCTTCATGCACATCCCCGGGGGAAGATTGTACGGAGTTAGGATAACCGGCCAACAAGAGTATGCTTTTCCAGACTGCCCAAAAGGATTAAATCCATCAGCAGATAACCCCAATCGGACATTGCGAGGGTCCTGCGAAAATGCCATATGAACCCTATCAAAATGCTTCCAAGCTTCTCCATCAGATGGATGACACAAGATATCTTGCTCCCTCTCATGCTCACTATGCCACCTCATGTGAGCTGCAGTGGCCATCGAAGAGTACAATCTTGTAAGTCTTGGCACGAGCGGAAAGTACTACATCTTTTTTAGCGACCTCTTCTTCTCAATGCCCATCCTAGTGGTTGTCTTATACCGATCCACACCACAAAATCGACAACATGTTATGCTTTCCGCTGAATCATCCTTATAGTACAACATACATCCATTCGGGCAACAATCAATTTTCAAACACCCCAGACCCAAATTTTCCACGGACTTCTTAGCATGATAAAAATTTGTAGGCATCCGATTGCCTTCTGGCAACGCCTTGGACAATGACCTGGTGAGGCGATTAAAATAGCCTTCTTGCATATTGTAGTCAGATTTGATACTCAACCATTCCATGCACATCGACAACTCCGTGTACTCCCGACATCCTTCCCACAATGGAGATCGTGCAGCACTCAACATATCATAGAATCTTTGAGCTTCGGGATTCGGATTCTCCTCTATGTATTGGGAACCCATTCCACCATCTTCTCCCCCATCTTCTTCTAGTACAACACCAACCGATGGTCCAGCATGATCCATTATCATCTGCTCGTATGGATTCAATTCTTCCCTCTCGTCACCACTTCCATAGTACGAACCTTCAGCCACAATCGGGTTTAAGTCAGGCAACGTCTCACCATGGTTACTCCACCAATAGTAATCAGGCATGAAGCCCTTCTCATAAATATCGGCTACAACTCCATCCACGCTTTTGAAAGATTGACACTTGCATCTTTTGCAAGGACACCTCAATTGATCACCGCCCAGCCGTATAAATCTCTCCTGGCTAACAACAAACTCTATAAACTTACCCACTCCAACTCTATACTCTTCCCTAAGACGTTTATTCCGATCCAACCTATGATACATCCATTTCCGATTCTACGGAATATCCGTTGCTGGCAATTAAATAGCCTGACCAATCCTACAATAACACTTATATATTACGGTGCATTCCAATAACTCCATCAATCTCGTTCTTATGACAAGGTAAGAACCTATCCCATTCGAGAAGAAACCTTTGCCACACTCGGCTACTAATAGTTATTCCCATATTCAAATACCTTATACTTGACAAAATTTCGGTAGCATTTCCCATCGGTCTCCAAGTTACACGACTCGAGCACGGTCAGAATCACCGCGATCAAGTATGCACCAGGAGAACAAAAGGAAATGCATCAGACCGAGATTTCAACAAGTATATAAGGCATTTGAACATTGAAATGACTATTGTACGAGTGTGAAAAAGGTTTTTTCCTAAACTGTCCCACTTGGACAATTCAAGATTCAATACAATGAGCATGCATACCTTGATAAGTTACGCATGCTCATTAATATTGAATCTCAAATAGGAAACTAAAGCTTTCGTAAATTAATTATTAACTCTAACAGAAAATAAAACTATTAACCTATAAATATTGCAACATTGTTGAGCTTATAAAAATTGCAGCGTAAATCAATACAAACTTCGATTAAATATTGTAGCAAACATCCTACTGAGCTCCGCTCTCCACTAACAAGTAGCAGTTAATTGTCAAACACATGCATAATTTCTAAATTATCAGCACACAACCAGCATCCCGCCTTTCGGACAGGATCACATCCTATTGAGCTCCGCTCTCCACTAACAAACAACACATATTGACAAACACATGCATAAACATTAAATTATCAGCATACAATCAGACAAGATCACATCCTATTGAGCTCAGCTCTCCACTACCAAACAAGACGATAATTCACATAATACATTACACTTGAGTGTTCGGAGAACTGACACGAGAGAAAACACAACCGAGCAAGGATAAGGGGAGGAGGAGAGCCAGGAGCCAGCAGTAGAAGAATATGTCAACAAGGACCTATCGTGCATAAATGAAATTATTCATTTCAAATCAAATCACTATTCTATATATACAAAATCCAGTACAACTATTTATAATACTAGAAACACATAAATTAATATAAAATAGAATCAACAATATACGGTTACAAATTTATAACAACTTGCAAAGATGAAACAACATACATTATTAAAATAAATAAAAATAAATAAAAATAAATAAATTTATATCTAATCAAATATAAATTACCTAAGCGACAAAATCTACCAAGATGAATTTTTTCATCTGCTATGTTAAATTGTTATACCTAAATAATTTATCTCATGAATATCTAGTGGTAAAGCATGTGCTCACGAAAAAATAATCAATGAAGCATAAAAAATAATAAGAAATCGTATGATTATATTTCCCTGAATCAATAGTAAATTATCAAACATCATAGGGCATACCAATTATTCTCCAACGTTAAAATCATTCAAATTAATATAATGGCTGCAGAATGGTGTAGTAGATCCTACACTGGATAATTGCAATTTAACTTCCAATCTGAAAAGAAGATTCCCATTTTCTTTCCCATGTGAAAATTTCAACACTAAAAGTTAGGAACTGCAATCCGAATATACCATTTAGTGTATGCCATTTAGTGTACCATACTTTAAGACAATGAATGAAAGATTGATCTACTTTTCGCATTGGCTTTTATGCAAGATATAGTTTGGAATCAATGTAATTTGGATCTTGTATTTTGGGGTTATTATGATACTTTTAATAAATTGGTTTGTTTAAGGTTTTTAGTCATTTAGGATTTCTTGGTTATCAAGTTGGTTTTGCCTATTTAAGGATTGATAAGTATTTAGAGAAAGAGAGATGATTTATGAATTGAATTTGTTCCCGAGGTTGTATTTCTCCCTTCTCAGTCCTCATTGGTACTACTTCCTCTTGTTTTTATATACATCTCTGCCTCTCAGACCCCCTCTTCCTTAAATACTTATTTCCTTCCATTTTCCCCTCATATGTTCCACATCTCTACTAAACAAAAATAACTAAATTCGAAATGGCCTATAATCCAAATTACCTAGACTATTTTACAGTTAAGCAGCTAGGAAGAATATGGAAAGCAATTTACCAAACTGCAAACATTATTTACCAAAAACCATCACCCTACAATGCCATTCACATAACAGCTACATGACATGCCAACAAGTTTGAAAAGAACAAGTCAGGTGGGACATAATAGTGAGAAGAAACAACAACTGAAACAAGACAAAACTAACAGAAATGGTAGAGATAGAGAAAAAGAAAATGCAGGCATTGGTCTATAAATAGTAGTGAGACAGAGAGAGATCGAGAGAAAGCAGAGACGAGAGAGAGAGATGGAGTAGAGGAAAGCTTACGAGCGAGAGAGGATGATGGTGGTGACGGGAGGTGTCTTGTGGTGGCCGGAGCGCGCGACTAGGAAGAGAGAAACAGTGAGGCAGAGAGAGAGATATATGCGAGAGAAACAGAGGCAGAGAGAGAGATGGAGTAGAGAGAGCTTACCCGAGCAGGAGGGGAGATGACGGTGGTGACCCGGAGGTGTCTTGGGGTGTTGAGGTGGACCGGAGCGCGCCGTAGAAGAGAGAAAGCAGTGGGTGGGGAGAGAGAAATGCGACGGAAAAAATGAGGAAGAAGGAGGTTCTGTCGAATTTAGGGATTTCAGTTTTAGCGACCGAATTAATTCGGTCACTAATTCGGTCGCTAATATGGTTAGTTTTAATTTGAATTTGTAATTCTAGCGACCGATTTAAATTTCGGTCGCTAACACGTGCAATTTTATTTTTTTAACGCGCCTTTTAGCGACCGAATTAATATCGGTCGCAAATATAATTAAAGTTTAAAGTGTGAATTCATAAATTTAGCGACGGATTTCTAAATCGGTCGCTAATATAAACACAGTTTGACCGTTGCATTTAATTCGGTCACCATTTCGGTCGCTAACAATTCATAAATTTATGACTTTTACTTTCCTTTGTTTAGCGACCGATATCTCTGCTACGCTCTATTTCGGTCGTAGATTCAACTCTAACCAGTGTTTCATGTAGATCCTACAATCGGTCGCTATTTCGGTCGCAAAAATGAACCTAAAATTCAGTCACTATTTTCGGTCGCTAAATGACCTTTTTTTGTAGTGTAAGCTTTTGTTCTTCATATTTCATAGTTTTCCATTTCTAGATCTAGAACTTGTAATAATTCTAGAAAATTGTAGAAAAATCATAAAAATGTGAAACCAATTTCTATGATCTAGTTATGATCCCTAATTTCATTATCCAAAAGCATGTGATCAAAGTCATTTTCCTTCCCTATTTTCTAATTTATATATGGCTCTGTTTGGCATGATTCTTGATTTTTTATAAAGTAGACTCGAAATGATACACTTTAGATAGTGATTTTGCTGTTTTATACTGAGTATTGATGAAAACAAACCTGTTATAAGTTGGGGTATTGTAGCTGTCTTGTTTTCTGAGTGCAAAGGCTTTCCTATCAAAACTGTAATTTTTGGATGACTGTTTTCCAAAAGTAAAATTTTATTCATAAAGTAGACTTGATTAGCTTTCCAGGGAGGGTTCTTTTGCCTAAATCCGATTTCATTTGGTATTTTAATAAATTCATAGAAGTTGGCTGAAAACTGGAAATTTCTGCAGGTGTTGTTGATGTTTTAATTCTTGATAAACACTTGTTTGAAGGTTATTTGGGCGGATTTAAAATGTTTTGTAGTGTAACAACAATACATAAAAGTAAACTATAGCATGGCATCCAATATTGATAACCATCCTCTATCCGATATGATTCGATTTAGAATGGATGTCAAAGATATTTCAAATGTCGAGTATAGAGTTCTTCCCGTTTGGAAGGCAATCACAGAAGCCCTTTCGGATTGAAAGGCGAGTATGGAAGTCTTTCCGGTTAGGAAAGGCAAGCAAGTAAAAATAAGTGGGAATCTGCTTGTGGTCATAGACGTATGTCCTGCCTTACAAGTATAGAGCCAGTTCCTTTAAGTACCATAGTGTGCAAGGAGGAGACAACGACGTTTTCCACTGACAAAAACCCAAGGGATGACCAAATGTATAAAGTTTACTCCACATTATGTATTGATGTTTATTGTCAATATTCTTATGAGTATTTATGAAAATGAGTTCTTACAGGAAATTCACTAAGATTAGTTATCTCGCTACTCATATTTGTTGTTTCAAATAAGAAAGAGTAGTGCATCACTGTACCCCAAGGATTACAGGCATTGAGGACTTTGTAAAATTCCCTATATAAGCCAGATTTAGTATCACTAGTGCAATAAGTGCTTTTTACGTCAGTTAAAATTGATTTTTTACGTCAGAATACTGACTGACGTAAATACAGCTGACGTTAATAGTTAATATTTTAACGTCAGTTGAGAACTGACGTTAAATATAAAACTATTAACGTCAGTTCTTTAACAAAACTGACGTTAATTTTGTAAAAATTAACGTCAGGTTTTTAAACAACTGACGTTAAACTAAAACTATTAACGTCAGTTCTTTAAGACAACGGATGTTGATTTTGTTAAAACTAACGTCAGTTGTTATAAAGAACTGATGTTAAAGGTTTAATTTTAACGTCAGTTGTAATAAACAATCGGCGTTAATAAGTATCTTGTATATTTTATAAAATACTATTAACGTCAGTTGTTTGATACAACTGACGTTAATAGTTTTTTTTTTTTAAAATTCAGTTTTAAAATATCACTCCCCTCATTACAGAATTGCAAAGGAAAATTGAACAATGGGGGGACTTAAAACCAAAACCCATGTATATATATAAATAAATTTTAGTTCCAATGTCTAAAAAAACAAAACTATCTAAGGATATATATATACATGTTATTAATTAGTTTCTAAAGTCTAACAAAAAAACTATTTATCTAAGTAGTGCGGAGGTATGTTGTCAATTCCTTTTTCAGCCACATACTTGAGAAGAATTCAGCGAAGCGCATCCTCAAGTCTCTTAACTCATCTTCTTCAATAGGCGATTGGTCGATAAATGCCTAGACACGTTCAAATAATAACAATAACATCAATACAAGTCATCTTCAAAACTATAATATATAATTTAACAAGTTGTTTAAATATTACCTTCTTCCATCCATCCGTAATAGATGCGGAGACTATATTCAGCATATGAAGCATCACATAATAGCCGCACGACCACCCGTCAGTTTGAAATCGAGACTACCAACAAAATTAATTTCAACGTCACTTGAATATACACATAAATTAGTAATTATAATATTAATTATTTGATAAATAAACTACCAAACCTTGAGAATGTTCCATACATAATTTGCTTTAGCCTTAGAAGTCCTACTTCTCCCGTTGGCGCAACTTATGCTACTCGCCTTCAGCGCGCTATCATAAACAAATAATCATGTCGATCAATTAACAAACTCATATATCATGTGTATAATAAACTAAAAATAACTGATATTAAAACTTAAATTAAATTTAAGATTAGTTACTTACATATTTACAGCTTCCACCACCTTCGGTGGCGGATCTTGGTGGAGAGAGCAGAAGAATATGACAGTATGCCTAGACTGTTGAAGTACGAACAACTGCCAATGGCGTTCCATACAGTAGGGAGCCAGATATAATTCTTTCGGATTGTCTCCCAACAAGTTCCCTAAGTATTTACTCAATGCATCGCCAACAAAGAAATCGGGCAGAAGGATTGACGGATCTAAGAAACCGTAAACTGATGCAACGCCCTTATCAAGCTGAAGACGATGGAGATACCTAAGATATGAAAAGGTGTGGATGTTAATTACATAATATATATTGAAATTAAAATAAATTATTAAATGGAAAAATACCAAAAATAAATAAGTTATAAAATTAAAATTAACTTACGTGCACCAGAGACTGATGATATTGTTGTTCATCCATACGTTATTTCTGCAGGCGTTCCCGAGATCGTCACCAACGAAGGAAAATATCCTCTGTTGATCTGGGCGTGCCACCCATCCATCGTGATCCAATGGACATTCAAAAATCTCAAACGCATAATCCTCACCAAATGAGAACAAACGAGTGATAGGTGACAGCGACACCGACGTCGACTTGGCCTTTAGTTTAGGAAAAATAAAATATATAAGTTTTTGATAATTAAAAAAAAACACAAGTAATTATTTGACTAATTTGGACATTAATAATGAATAAATACCTTTGCTAACATTTCGATCTCACGTCGTTTGGAGTCCAACTCAAGCTCACGCCTTTTCATTTCCAACTCATGCTCATGGCGCTGGACTTCCAACTCCCACTCCCTAGCTGCCAACTCATCGTCCTCCACATGTGCCATACTAAAACTCTCTTTTGTGCTCACATGTGAAGCATTGGCAAGCCCTGCGGTGTCATGGGATGTACCGACGGAGGAAAGCTCTTTGGCAAGCGCCTGCTTGAATTCTGGGTTGGCTATTAAGCCTTGCATCAGATGTGTTGTAATATCTGGGTTGGACATGAGGTGCTGAGTAATGTCAGCCAAAATTGATGCTTCATTGACCACCCGCTTTCGTGAAGCAGACTTGCCATAATATTGTTTGATGGTCACGTTCCCAGGAACACCGAGAACCCGACCAGGATGGTCTTTCTTGCCTAGAGCAGTCATCAAGACGTCCTGCCGTCCAGAAGGGACGAATGCGCCCTGGGAGGATTTTGCTTTAAGATCCATCTACAATGAAAAAAATGAAAAAGCGTGCAAGTGAAAAGTGTTGCAAATATCTATACAAATATCAATCGAAATCAAGTTAATTATTTACTTACAATCTTATCTACCACTTCGCGAGTGGCATCAACTTTAAAAGATCCCGCCTTTGTCATGCGGCCGGCTAACCAGACATCCTAGCGGTCGATGTCCGACGGAGGACTTGATGGTGTGCCCTCAGGCACCTCTCCTCTTTCAATCCTAGCAGAGTGCTCTTCCTGCTTCGCCCTCAGCCTATCCGCCATCATCTGCTGGATCCGAGTATGGTACCCACCCTGAGACATGGTGTGGCGGTGGACGTTCTTCGCCTGATTCTGCCGACCCTTATTTGCCTTAGCCTATTCAAACAAAAACATATAATTAAATACAGTTAAATGATCTATAATAAGCATACAAAATTAACTTAATCAACCAACCTGAAATTCTCCATCCTGTCGACTCCTGGCAAACATATCCCAAGTATCCTGATCAATCCAGGGATAATCCGAGAACATTTTATCAAGCCGCTTCTTCCCAGATACATAGTACCTGGTAAGATCATGCTTGAACCCATTCCAACGCTTTGATGCCATTTTCATACATTTATGACGATGATCCTCGTCATTTGGCACGATCAAGCTACCTACACATTAGATACATATATAACAACTGGATGGATTATAACTCGGATAATTATCTAATAATGTAAATCAAAGCGAATGTAAAGGTAAAATACCGTGATAGCCTCCCAAATCCGATCCTTAACGTTACGTGGAACGTCATTCCGATGGTTGTAGTTGATGTTTACGTCTTTGCTTCGCTTGTAGAAACACCCACTTATTAAATTCTTTAGCACGGGGTCCCTGGGCATTTAGATTAGCATCGAAGGACACCTCAAGCTTCTGTCCGCTCTGCCTGTCCTTCTCTAATTTCTTCAACGAGGTGGCTCCTCTACCCCGTTTCCTATAAGCCTGTGATGTCTGTATGGACAAAAAAAATGATAAAATAGAGGGTTGTAACATTATAAACTTACATTAACAAGAAGGACTAAAGATAGTATATAACATGTAAACTTACACTAGAATCAGGCGTAGGCGTGATCGGGTCCTGCGAAACCCCCACAGTGTCCTCCCGTGCATGTGGGCTATCCGACTGATCCATATGTATTCCTGTTCAGAAACAATATATATGTATTAACATAGGTTATAACTCAAAATAAATACAGAAGTATAAATAAAAATAACTAGATAGGTCCTGTAGATATACAAAACATCTATATATCCGATATAAGGACAATACGGGAGATTGAAAACTACAGTTTTTGAAGATTGCCAAGCACTGGACACGGCCGTAACGTGCCAACTGAAACAGACCCTCATAGGCAGAACTGATCACGGCCTAGCCGTGATGAGCATCACGGCCGTGACAGATCAACCAGCAGAGCAACATGCACTCAAAACCAAAAATAGAGACATTCCAAACAACTCAAACTCACGGTTTAAAGTTACAACTACTGAGACTACAGTTTCAACATACACTCAAAACCAAAAATAGAGACATTCCAAACAACTCAAACTCATAGTTTCAAGTTTCAACTACTGAGACTACAGTTTCAAACCAGCAGAGCAACATGCATGCACTCAAAACCAAAAATAAAAAAATGTGCCCTAATTAAAGACTCACCAGAAATAGGCGCTCGCGTGGTGGTGGGGGGGAAGCTCGAGTGGTGGCCAACGTTCGATGTGGTTACTGAGAGAAGAGGGATAAGGAGAGTTAGTGCGCGGGAAGGGGAAAGAGAGATGCCAAGTTATTGCAAAGAATGAGCGGGAAAGACAGAGTTAGGGGTTAAGAGTGTACCTCACGGTGGTGGCGAAGAAGCCCTCGCGGTGGTTGCGGTGGAGATGAGCTCGCGATTAGGGCAGAGTGAGAGCGAGAGTGAGGGTTGAGCGTGATGAAAAGAGAAAAGACGTACAGAGAAGTGGAGAAGGCGCGCGGGGGTAAACGTTATAATTAAAATAAAACAACATTTTATGTCAGTTTTTAGTAAAACCTGACGTTAAAGATCATATATTTAACGTCAGCTGTCTTAAGAAACTGACGTTAAAAACTCTCACACTTATTACGTCAGTTGTTAGTAAAAACTGACGTTAAAGGTCATATATTTAACGTAAGTTGTATTAAGAAACTGACGTTAAAAACACTCACAACTTCTTACGTCAGTTGTATTACACAACGGACGTTAAAGGTTTATTGGTTTCTGCAAAAACATTCATTCCCTTGACTACTTTGCTACTTACCCATTCACCTTTGTACCTAATCCTCTTAATGAGCATTAAGTTTATAGATAAGTTTTCAAGAAAATCAGAATAACTTAGTAACTTCATCCACTGCTCCTATAAATAGCTTCCTTCCATCCTTTTAATTAATTTTCTGCTTCACAATATGGCTCTGCCGTGGAGATTAACTTCATCACTCTTTCTTCCTATTCCTAGACTCAAAGGTCTTTGTCTTAATGGTCAAACAACTTCTGAGTTTGAGTAAATCACATTACATGGATATTAAGGTTGGGTGAATCACGTAATGTGATTCTCTCACTTTATTTCATCCCCGTCACCCCTTTCACTTTGCTTTGGAAGCAAGTGATTGTGGATTCAAGATGATGCATCAAGGAACTCCACTGAAGAAGAAAGATGCAAAGATCCATTTCACTTTGCTTTCGCTGCTAGTGACTGAGGATTTACTTTTCATCATGGAATTCAAGTGAGGGAAGTGATGCATCCATTGGAGTTTCTGATGACAAGACTGAGAAGAAAATGATGTTGCAGAAATTTTTTATCTTTTAATCATGTAATTTTAACTTATGAATCGCTTCAATGTCATACGATTTGATTATACATATAACTTGTTTTATGTTAAGTGTTTATTTATTTTAATTTGCACAAGAATTTGTTTACTAATTCAAGCTAATTAACAAAAATTAAAAATAAACTTGTATAAAAAAAAGGTTTAGAAATAAACTACAGTACTATATGGAGTGATCTGCGTTAAGAGGGACAACAGGGACATGACAACCAATGAAATGAGTTTCATAATTATTTACGTCAGTTATTTATAGAACTGACGCAAATAGTTTACAAACTGCCACCACCTCATTTTTAACGTCAACTTAATTTATGACTGCCAAGTTCCTGTATATTAATTACATTATTTCCAATATTCATTCTGCACGTTTATAATATATAGGATTATTTACGTCAGCTATTTATTTAACTGAAGTAAAAATCAAACTTTTAACGTCAGTTTTATAAAAAACTGACGATAACAATAAATATTCTTTATTTGAAAAACACTTTTAACGTCAGTTTTTAAAAAGCGGCGTTAAAAAGTGTATAGATATCTGCAAAAACATTCATTCCTTTGGTATCTTTGTGCTACTTACCCATGCACCTTGTAACTCAATCCTCTTAATGAGCATTAAGTTTATAGATAAGTTTTCAAGAAAATCAGAATAGCTTAGTAACTTCATCCCCTGCTCCTATAAATAGCTTCCTTCCATCCTTTTAATTTTCTGCTTCACAATATGGCTCTGCCGTGGAGATTAACTTCATCACTCTTTCTTCCTATTCCTAGACTCAAAGGTCTTTGTCTTAATGGTCAAACAACTTCTGAGTTTGATTAAATTACATTACATGGGTGATAAGTTTGAGTAAATTACATTATGTGAGTTGCTCACCTTATCAACTTCCGGAGAATCAGCTGCTGGAGGGCTAATCAGGTGCTCGGGGGTCACAGTTCCAAAACCTCGACTTTGGCAGCAAGTGACCATCTTGGAAGTCTCTGGAACCACTGCCTTTGCTTGAAACAGATCTAGTGCACCTGCTTTTGCCTCTCTCTTGAGCTCTCTCATGCCCCCCAGTTTTCTGAGGTCTTCGGAGTATAGTTTTCCCTTTGACATATTTCATAAAACTCTCTGATGGGATGTAGCTTTAATGTTTGGGATTTTAAACCCTTTCAATGTAACTTTTTATAGGATTTTAAACCCTTTCAATGTAACTTTTTATAGGATTTTAAACCCTTTCAATCTTTCAGTATCGATCGTATTACACTTCATGAATGAGATCCGGTTTGGGTTATTGATTCAACTTATAGTTTTCAAAACAGAAACACAAAACATCAAAGCAATTCATGTGAAACTGAAACTTTGAGGAAGGCAATGCGGAAGGGATCGTATACTAGATAAAAAAAATTATTAAAATAACCTTTAACGTCTGTTGATGTAAGGACTGACGTTAAAAGTGAAGTGACTTACTTTTAACGTCAGTTCTTTATAGAACTGACGTTAAAATCTTCGTTGTTAACGTCAGTTTTTTATTGAACTGGCGTTAAAAGTGAGTCACTTCACTTTAAACGTCAGTCATTAAAACAACTGACGTTAAAATTGAATTAATGAAGTCTGATATTTACAAAACTGCCACCGCCTCCTTTTTAACGTCTAGCTTTTGGTTAACTGACGTAAACCTTTACCGTCTAATGTATATTTTCCACTAGTGTATGTAATATCAACTGGTTAATGTCTTAGTTAAAAACTCAGTTTCGTTTATTTAGATTATTATGGACATAATTTGTACAAACTAGACACTTATGGCTTCCGCCACTCTGTTGTTATCTACTTATGTCTAACCTTCATGTGATACTTTATGCCTTACTTAGCAATATAACATAGGGTATTATAGTAAGCACAAAATACATAGTGTCTCTATCATCGATAGGATAATCAGAACAATGCGTTAAGGACTAAAAGAGTATTACGGTAGTCTACCTCGGCATCAACATCCGTAGGTCAGTCACCCGCAATATCCGATATCCAAAATAGGATATCCTGACCTCGTGTGTTCCACTCACACGGCTGTGAACAAGAATGCAAACACATGAATCTCACCGACCCATATTAATAACATCCTAGTACCTTAACCTTCCATCAGAACCTCAACACTTGTTCTATGTCACACCTCCTCTTTAAAATAAATCATTTAGGTTAGGCACCTCTAAGTCACCATTATTTTCACACCCAAACCAACAACACCGGAACTATACATATCTTCTCTTAAGAATCAACTAAGCACCATATTAAAAATCAGGCAGATCATGCATAACACAATATCAGAAAAATATTCAAACACCAAAAATAATACGTCATATGCAATGGAATACCTCAACCACCGTATCACAATAAATTCAATAACATAAAGTCAGACATCATCAAATACTTAAAATTAACCTAATGTCGATAAACCTACAATCCTGGAATCACCGTTGGTTTTACAGAAAAGGTTTCCAATGTGATTTTGGTCTTGTCGATTACTCGACTACTAGTAGGGTTTAGATCGCCATACACAATTATTATAGAATATACTACTTATCGATTCCGACGGTAGAATGATTCTTCCCCCCACCTGAGTTATCACCGGAATCCCGAATCCGACGTTCCTTGTTATCACACAACAGCTTAACAGTTTCACCTTAAACCAATCAACATAATCAACAAATTAATCAACAAACCCACCCTTAACCATTCTTGGTTAGGTTCGGCCAAGTAAATCAAATGAAGGTTATGGTTCTTTTCTCAACTTAAGCTTTTGGATATTAATTACTTAGGTCCTTGGTAGCTTAGATAAATTTTCATAATTTGAAAATATGAACACAATATTCCAACCTCATTTTTAACTAAGTTTCGGTCATGTATAAAAAATTTAGGCTAGGAATTTCTTTTTTATTCAAACTTTTGGATTTAAGTTACTAAGACATTAGAGAGCATTAACCAAACAAAAATAATTTCATCCATTTCCCTTAGGGTTTTGGCCTAGGCTAAAAGAATAGGTTAGAGAATTTAGTTGGATTTAAGCTCTTGGACATAGACTATATAGGTAACAGAGAGCACGAAACAAGTGTTAGAATTCAAAAATGGCATAAAAACATCACACCCACTTTTCTGCTCAGTTTCAGCCAACAATAGTTTTTAGGGAAGGAAAATGTTTTTGATTACATGCTCTTGGATAATGAAAGTAAAGATCACAACTAGATCATAGAAATTGGTTTCGCATTTTTATGATTTTTCTACAATTTTATAAAATTATTCAAAGTTCTAGATCTAAAAATATAAAATCATGAAATAGGAAGATTTAGATCTTAAGAATGGAAGAGATGATCTTATTACCTCAAGTTACAAGTTTGGAAGATGGAAGAAGAAAAGATGATGATCTTGGCAAGCATGTTAATGGAAGCACTTGGAGCTCTTGACGAATAAGAATGGAGTTTTGTGTTTAATTGAAGAAAATGAAGAAGATGAAAGGGGGAGGGGGGAGGCCGTGGGTTTTGGGGTAGTTATAGGCTAGATCTTAGGCTTTGTTTGGTTCTTAGGTTTTAGATTAATGGGTTTTGTGATTATTTAATTAATATAATAGTTAACTATGATTAATAATCAACTTAACGAGGGTTATGTTGCTAACCATGATTAAAATCATGTGGCTCATTTTAAATGAATGGTGTGGCTGCTCCTTGTCCACACAAACTAACCTTGGTTCCTTAACCATGGTTAAAATTTAACTCGACGTCGGTTAGGTTAAGCTTAGGGGTATTTTGGTCATTTCACTTGAAAATTCACAATTACTAAAATTTAATGTCGGACTCCTTGTCCTATCTTCTACATTAATCTCTCATAATACCTCAGCTTCATAATCGACTCCGTCGTTTACTCGACTTAGGTTTTACGCGTTTTCTTAACGATTACACCCGAATAAAATAATATTAATTTCATCTCCTAACGAATTTTTTTGAAAGTTGGAAACTTGTCCGGGACAAAATATAAAACCTAATGGTTTCATTCACGAGTCGAAATTAGGGTTTCTGCTTAGTAAAATCTTACTATCAATGAAAACGCAGACCGAGCTCTGTCTGAATTTTCAACCCAAAATTTCACCGTAACTCTCTACCATAATATAGATTATGAATATGATTTTACTTTATTTAAAATCATTTTATTGATCTCAGATTAAAATATAAATAATTATATTTTAACCTGTTAAACAACATAATAAAAAATCTGGCTGTTACAGAAGCACGCCCATGCCTAGAGGGAGCACGCCCGTGTTACCTCTCCAGGTCAGAAACTGAGATTAAAGGTAAAGAGGTGTGTCACCCCAAATGTCCCTAATAATATGATAATACACCAATCGGACAAAGACAGTTAGATAACTTAATTAAAGACTAATTAAGATAAACAAGAATAACAAGTTGGTTAAGCCGGTGTCCAGTGGGTTACCGCATGTTGATAGAATTTGGTCCTTTTTTGCCAGAGTGGCCTTGATGCTTTTTGGTCAAGATGTTGATGAGTTGAACCTTAGTGCTTTTTTGGCTAAGGGGGCCTTGACCTAAAAGAGTTAAGGTGTTGATGTTGATGTTGGTGATAAGTCTTGGGTGCTTATTGGCCCAAGCAAAGGAGGTGGTTGCCTTGCTTGCTGTTGTGTTCATGCATTCATACGTTGAAGTTGTTAGTGGGGGAAGATCAACATAGGGGAGGTCGTCCTAGAGTACGACGGTCTGGCTGTCTATGGGTGGTTCACCCAAGGTTTGGTGGACCGTGCACCCCTGTGGTGTCGCATCCAAGTTTTGGTGCGTTGGCTATCCAAGGGGTTCACCCATGGTTTGGTGGACTGTCGGCGTTGGTGTTTTTTGGTCAATGTGGATATGTAACTCCGAAGTTGCCTTCTTGAGATAGTTTGGATCCATTTGCATAATGGAGTAGCGGAGTAGTATTGCACCGCATAGCATACGTTGATTGTTTAATGCGTTGATGTAATTATATGTTGCTGATAAATGTTATATGATGATAAATGTTATGTATATGATGTATGTTCATCTTGCTTACTACTTCCATGCCGATGTGTTTACATGCTTCCTTACTCCTCATTTTCTCTGTTCTTGTTTGGCATGTATCTCTTTGTGCAGAGGATAGCGAGCAGTCAGTGGAGGAGTGACTCCGAGGAGCCGCGACTCTAGTTAGGATGCTTAGTTTTACAGTTGTTAGTTGTTTTAATTTCAGTTTGTTTGTCCGTGATTGTATCAGGATTTGGTATACCAGCTCTATATGTGACATCGGGGGTTGGGTTATGTTTATGCTTTGTTTATGTTTTTTTTTTATTTTATAACTTATGATGTTTTCTGTGTTGTTGAGACGTTTCAATTTGGTACCTTTTAACCCAGTTTTATTTTAATTAAATTAGTGCATGTTTTTATATTACCTCTTTTAAGTAAATGTTTTATATTAATATGCGGGATAGAGGGTGTCACACTTGGAACCATCCCTGGTTCCCAATGGGAGACATTTGAGAATCGGTCTCCCAAACACTCCCCAACACCCTAGAGGGTGAAGAACACATCTAAGCCATCTTTTCCTGAAAGAAGGACCATATTACCTCCCATAGAGGTTACAATGATGTTGAATAACCCTTCTTTGTTGAAGTTGTTTTTGACATGTGACACTTCCAAATTGTTATTAATGACCCCCACAAAACACCCATCTAACCACCTCAACTCTTCTGGCAGAACATTAAAGGAGAGTCCCTTCCAATAATTTGACATTAATGTTAGAAAGTGTGTTCCCCTTCAAAACCTCCACCCTTGTATTGATGGGTTTGTTACCAACATTTCTGCCATAACTTCTCTCCTTCTGAGACTCTCCACACCCCTGAATCCAAGATTCCTTGGCCTTTCCAAAACCCTATCGTGGGGCATGATCCCAGAGCCATCTCTCCCAAATTTGGGAATATTTACCCTAAGCTTGAAAGAGCCCAACCAGATGTTACTGAGTTGATTTTCAAGCCATTTAGGGTTTCGAACATCACAGAACCTCACAAAGCCGAAGCGGTTACCTAGCTTGTCCCTTGTTACAGGGATGAAAACTTCCTGGACGACGCTCCATTTTCTGAACACCACCCACAGATCCTTCTCACTAACATCATCAGGAAAGTTAGTGAAGAAGAAGGAGAAAGTGACCTCCTTCTGGGAAAAAATTGTAAGGTTGACCTTAGGGTTACCAAAGGCGGTATTGAGGAAGTAATGGTTTTTCCTCGATCTGCTTTTTCTCTCTCCCAAAGCCTCACTCCCTCACAGAGCTCCTTTCTCTAACCATTCTTTCTCTGGTAGAGGTGGTTGAGAATGAAATGCGTAAATAAGTAACACTAAACCGTCCACTGACAGTGTATATCCTCATACAACGCGCATATACACATATTTATAAAGGATTTAATTGGTATATACTGACAGTGTAAAAAAAAATTTGTCCTGTCAACTAATCAGAAATTGACACAACATTAAAAATGTTTAAATATTATCCTAAACACCTTAAAAGTCATCAATTCCATGATTTTTTATTGGTTGTCAATGTAAAAATCCTTACACTGACAGTATACACAAATTAAACTCATCTATAAAACATAATTTTTTCGCATAATAACATATATTACTAATTAAAACATGCATAATAAATATACAAGAATGACAAGATAAAATTGTATTAACTATCTTAGGAGGTTGGGTAAAAAAAAAACCTGTGTTCAGGGATGGATTTTTTTTTAGGTCCGGGATGGAACTTAGGTATTCCACAATCGGTAGTCGTATGATTAATCCCCGAGAATGTAGGGTGTTAAGGATTTTCGAAAAGATTTTTTTTTTCAAATAAACTAAAAATAACTTATTTTCATAATAAAATATCTTATTTTCATAAGTTTATGTGACAAGGTTATCGCAATAAATTAAAATAAGCTCGTAAGAACGTTATAAATTAGTTTTACATATTATTTGCATAAATTTTTTAAAACAAATTATTATGATAAGCTCAAATAAACTATTAAACTGTATAGACTCTTCCAATGGTACCCTAGATTCCGTGGCTTACATCTTGTAATGCATTTGGGTAGGGTTGTTGGCCTATCACAGCGAAGCTTGATACAAAACCAGTTTGGAATCCGTCCGACGAGTACAGGTTGAGGTGCGAAAATGGAGAGTAACTGTACTCATTGTTACATTATATAGAGTTAAGGTGTATTAATTTTAGGATTTAGGACCAGTTTGTTATAAATTAAAAAATAAATGATTTTGACAATCAACAATTTAAAGATTATTTTTAGATATTTAAAAAAAAACAGAAATTATTTTATGTTTGTTTACAATCATAAGAATCACTTTTTTAAATATGTGTAGTGATAAAAAAATGATTTTTTCTAAAAGCTAATGAAAGTAGCTTTTCATTTTAACCTTAAAAATGAATTTTTTTTAATCATTTTTAAGAAAAGTTGAAACTAACACAACCAAACTCTTTAAAATGATTTTTTTACTTAAAAGGTAATTTTGTCATCAAATAATCTATAACAAACACCCTCTTAATTAATATACACTGACAGTATAAAGATTTTTTACACCGATAACCAATCAGAGATTGACAAATCATTAAAAATCTTTGACTCTTATTCTAAACACCTTGAAAGTTATTTATACCATGATTTCTGATTGGTTGATAGTGTAAAAAACTTTATACTGACTAACAGTGTATAACAATTAAAATCTTAATTTTATTATTAAAGTAACAAAAGGACCACAATTAGATGAAGAGGGCATTGTACAATGAAGAGAAGAGGAAAGCGTGGATGATGGTCATCCTAGCAACTGCTTCATAGAAATCTTTATGGATGAATTGGTGCACAACTCTTGAAGCAAGACCTCTAATGAGATCCGTTACTACAAACCACATGCTTCATTCATCATTACTGTTGAGTAGAGCCTTAATGAGCTTCTTAACACGTTCATTCACCTCTGGGTCATACCACTTGAAGAACCCACATCCTCTATCGTGTGGACCCTAAGAAAATCAGAAGATTAGGTTAGACAAAGGTGCAATGTATGAATGTCAAACATACATTGACTATTTATGAAAACCTTATACTTACCTTGTAACGAAAACAGCCACAAAACCTTCGACATGGATTCCTGTCTGTCCAAGCGGTTACCAATGGGGCTTCCTGACCACAGCAGCACAAAAGGTGCACTCTTTGGGAGGCACTTGCAGTTGTTGCAGAGGAAAACTCACCCGCATCTCCCATTTCAACGGCTCGAGAAGATGAAGAAGAAGGTCAGTGGTGGTATCGAGCAGCAGAAGAAGAAGATGATGGCTTTTGGTAATTTGGGGGCCAATTCGTGCCCTAATTTAATGGGGATTTAGGTCACGTGAGGAGCATGTGACTTTATTTTGCCATGTCAGATAGCCAAGTGGTGGTCAAATTGGTCAACCGTTAGTTTTTGGATGGAAGATGGACGGAAGGACTTATTTGTAACGGCAGCGTTAGGGACCTAATTCACGCAATTGAAACTTTGGGGACCAAAATCATGCAATTGTCAAACCTGGGGGCCAAAAGTGCAATTAAGCTTAAATTTTAACAATTTTTTTTCCTTAGGGTATTCTCATAAGTGTAAAAATTAATCCCTCGAATCATATAGGATCATAAGGACGATAAAACTCTCTTTCGAAGGTTTTAATGTTGGCCCATTCCCAAAAAATTTCATATATTTTAAGGATCATTTAATATAAAAGAAAGTAAAAACAAAGCAACAAATGTTAAAATTTTCTTAAATAAACAATTATGTGAAATAAATTATTATATAATATATATCAGTCTCTATCTTCTACTTTCTTTTTTTATTAGATAAGAGTGTTGGTTCTACTTTCTTATAAATAAAATAATAATTTTATTAACGAGTGTTTTAAAGATATTGATTAAGGAATTCATAAATAGAAAATGTATATTAAAAAAATTAAGTATAACACTTCTTAAGATATTAAATACACATTTTCCTATATAAATTTTTTTTCTTAATTCTTTAAATAATACTTTAAGGATACTTATTAGTTGTTAGCATTCCACGATAATAAATGAGAAAGTTTACCCGCAATTAAATCCCTCTTAAAAATATAGTGAAAATGATGGAAAGCTCTCTTTGTAATCCGTGATTAGAAGTCAAAGCAAATTATTGAATGTTTGTGTAAGGTGATGTGGCGTGCCGCTAAAAAAAATAAGGATTAAAAATAAAATAATAGATATTTTTAATATAAAAAATTTTATATTTACATTTATTAATATTTTGATATTTTTTTTTTCATTTTAAAAATTTAAAAAAAGAAATGACAATAATATTTGTAAAAGAAATCAATATCAATACAATTTAATAATTGATAATTATTCTATTATTGTTCGCGATAACAGTGGTGGTAGCTATGGAATATTTTACATTGTTATTATTATTGTATTTTTTATCTTTTATATATAATTATAAAAACTAATCTCTTGAAATACTGGATAATATTGAAAGGTTAACTTATCTCGACCAAAATTGTTTCATGCAAAAGAGTTATGAATTGAATCCCTAATCATTTATTTAAGGACTCAAACTCGTTATCACTTAAACAAGCATTTGTGGGTTTATTTTTATTATATTTATTATTTTATCAACACTAATAATAGGAGTAAGTGAGAATGACATGTGGTTAGAGGTCAGAGGAGCAAAAGGCGTATTGTCCCTGGGAGAAGTCATATCACAATTAATGGAGCGCGAATATCATTGTTTTTTTTTTTAAATATTAATAGGATTTTAGTCAGTGACAAATGTAAAAGACCCAATAAAGCAAGGTGTAGTGTAGCCCAAGTTATTAGCTTTTGTTTTTTTTTTTTTTATCTAAACGAATTTTTTTTAGAAATTATTTATCAATTTATGATTATTTTAAAATTAATTATTAATAGGATATTTTTGAATATGTGAAATATTTTTTTTTTCATATGACCAGTCAAAGATAACAGTTAGACTATCTCCTATTATTATTAAAAAAAAAAGATAAAAGATATCTACAGCACCACGTGACACAATACAGGAGAGGCGCCACTGCAGATGATGTCTTCAAAGGCGTCAGGCACAGTGGCGCCTCCCCTGCATTACGCCACGTGGCGCTGCAGGGGAGTCCCCCCTCCCCAAATAATAACAAGTAGCAAATAATATCATAGAGGCATAAAAAATAATAGTAATAATAATTTACACTAATAAATATTCATCAATTATTACAGTAGTAAAAAAAATTTACCTTGTAAGAATTAAAAAAAAGTTACCAGCAATTTTAAATGAACACTGCTACAAAAAAAATTATACTATAAGTATAGGGAGTAATGATGGTAGCAAATAATTTATTGGTGTAAATTGTTATTGCTATTATTTTTTTATGTCTCTTGTGATATTATTTACTACTTTTTATTAGGGTAATTTTTTATTATTGCTTGTTATTTTAAATAGATACATTATCATTAATGTCATTGTTACTCCCTATACTTATAGTATAATTTTTTTTGTAGTAGTGTTCCTTTAAAATTGCTGGTAACTTTCTTTTAATTCTTACAAGGTAAATTTTTTTTACTACTGTAATAATTGATGGATATTTATTGGTAAAAATTGTTATTACTATTATTTTTTTATGCCTCTTGTGATATTATTTGCTACTATCATTACTCCCTATACTTATAGTATAATTTTTTTAGCAGTGTTCCTTTAAAATTGTTGGTAACTTTCTTTTAATTCTTATAAGGTAAATTTTTTTTTACTGGTGTAATAATTGATGAATATTTATTGGTGTAAATTATTATTGCTATTATTTTTTATGCCTCTTGTGATATTATTTCCTGCTTGTTATTAGGGTATTTTTTCTATTGTTGTTTGTTATTTTAAATAGATACATTATCATTAATGTCATCGTTACTCCCTATACTTATAGTATAATTTTTTTGGTAGCAGTGTTCCTTTAAAATTGCTGGTAGCTTTTTTTAATTCTTATAAGGTAAATTTTTTTTGCTATTGTAATAATTGATGAATATTTATTGGTGTAAATTGTTAATATTATCATTTTTGTATGTCTCTTGTGATATTATTTGCTACCATCATTGCTCCCCATAATTATAGTATAATTTTTTTTGTAGCAGTGTTCCTTTAAAATTGCTGGTAATTTTCTTTTAATTCTTACAAGGTAAAAAATTTTTTACTACTGTAAAAATTGATGAATATTTATTGGTGTAAATTGTTATTGCTATTATTTTTTTATGCCTCTTGTGAGATTATCTGCTACTTGTTATTATTTGGGGAGGGGGACACCCTTACAGTAACACATGGCGCAATGCAGGGGAACTTGTTATTATTTGGGGAGGAGGGACGCCCTCGCAGTGCCACGTGACGCAATGCAGGAGAGGCGTCACTGCGCCTGGTGCCTTTGAAGGTGCCATCCACAGTGGCGCCTCTCATGCATTGCGCTACGTGGCGCTGCATACAGTTTTTTTTTAATAATGGTAGGTGTCAGTCTGATTGGTGCTTTTTACCCGTCAGAGGAAAAAAAAATAAAATATGTCGCGTGTCCAAAAAGACCCCCCATTAATAAATAGTTTCAGAATAACCATAAACTGATAAATAGTTTTTAAAAAGAACCCATTTTAAAAGCCCAAGTTATTACTCCACGGAAATTTTTCATTGGGTCCAATATAGAATAGCAAATTGAAAGAATTACACACGTGCAAGATGAAATTATTGAAGAGAATGATCGTATGAAGAGGATTTGTCACCACCACCCTTATTTCATTTTGATTTTTATTTTTTTTACACAATCATTATGGTTTTTTATTAAAGAAAATACTAACGAGTGCTCTTAGCATTCATTAAGGTAAAATATTTTAATATTTTTAATGAAAACTTGTTTTTCTTGATTTCTTACAGAGTTGTCCTAAGGACACTTATTAGCACGACCCTTTTATTAATACATTTTTTTTTATTCTTTAATACTAGGAACATTAAAGTTTGACCATGACCAAACAAATTCATTACTATATTTTCAAATATTTTATTTTTTCTAATGTATGGATTAAAATAAATTAATTAATATTTTGAGAAAAAATAAAATTAAGTGTAAATAATATTGGAGACAGGGTCTATGGTTAATTTTGTTTGGATAAGTTCTTTGCTAATTTATTATTTGGTTTTGGATGCTTCATTTTATTTAATTTTTCACTTCATATATTCATGTTGTGAAGTAAAGTGGTTATTGTGTTATTCTATTATATATAACTTTTGAATGTTTTTTACGTGTTATTGGCATATTTTGACAGAATGTCAAGTGTTTTTATATATTTTACTTTTTTGAAAAATTAGTTTATTAGAGTTATGTGTTTAATTTACTTTATTTTGATTTATGTATTTTTCATACGGTCATTACGTTCTTATTGATTTAAGGGCTCGTTTGGTGGTCAGGATATGATAGGGGTGGATAGGATAAGGGAGCAGGATAGGAGTAAGATAGGATATGAGCAGGATAAGCTGTTATCCTATCCGACGTTTGGTGTCCACCAGATAACCAACTGGATAGCATTGTAATTTTAGCATTAATTTTAAAATTTACATTCTTGTTCTGAATGTTTTCATATTTTATTAGATTTTAGTTTTTTTTATAATTTTCATTTTTTAAGATTATATAAAAAGACAAAATTGTCTTTGTGATAAAATTACATATAATATTTAAAATTTTTAAAATATTGTTTAACTTAAATTAATTTTTTTATAATTTTAAATATTCATTTTTAGTTTTTACTTTATATAATTAAATTATTAAAATATTTTTATTTTTTAAAAATATAAAATAACAAAATTAGCCTTGTGAGAAGAAATAATAATTTTTAAAATTCATTATTAATAATTTTATTATTTTATGTTTTATTATACCTTTTTCGGTAACCATATTATAATTTATTATACTTTAATTATTTTATGTATACATTTTTTTTATACTTTATTATACTTTAAATCACCTTATCCTATCTTGTTGAGTTCCAACCCAGCTCCCCCTTCAGGATAGAATTTTAACTAGATGGACAGGATAGGATAGGAGACAGGATTGGTTTATCCTATCCTGCTGACTCACCAAAAAATAGTTTCAAATAGGATATGATAGTTTATCCTTTCATGTATCTCTTATACTGACCACCAAACAAGTCTAAAGATATTAAGTTTGAGGTTTTTGTACTTCTATAGCTGATAAGGAAAAACAACTTCACTATAAATTATGTTATTGTTTCTGTTCAACTTTTAGATTACGGAAATTGCTTTCTTATGTATGCAAAATTTATTTTTTGAGTTATTCTAAATGATGCATCCAATAAAAACGCATGATACTGTCAGTCATTTATCGATGCTTAATTTTATTGTATCGGTGATATTTACCTTTATTGATTTTTTCTTTCTTTTTTGATATTTGACTATGTAATATTTACCAAATGAAAAACAAATTAATGTTTGTATTGTTTACTTAATCAGTTTTGATTATAAATATAAAAAATGATAAACAACTATTATTACTTAATCTTTTTCATTAATAGTTTCGAATGTCTTATACATAATTTAAAATTTGACATAATACCTACATAATTTTTTTATTTTTTAATACAATGGACTTCATGTAATTTTTACTTATATTTTTTTTATTTTAAATGGTTGCATCTTATGTTCTATAAAATAAAAAAGATTACTTTTATTTTTCCATTTATTTATTAAAAAAACGGTTACTAAAATACGGTGCTCCACGGGTGTAATGGTGATGGGTGTAGATGCGAAGTTGCTAGAGGGAGATGACATAATTTCAAGAACTAAATTTTATCTCTCAAATTTATTTATTTTTATTTAATTTTTATGTTAAACAAAAATTTTTCTCACTAAATTTTATTTTATGTTTTATTATTATTTTAAATAGTAAGTTTTTATCTCATATTCATCTTTTATCATTTTATTATTAGGTCAAACAATAATTTTTTTCTAAATTTCATCATCTATCATTTTATTTTATATAGTCATCTTTTTACTATAGGGATTCAATTGAAAATTTTATATAAGTTCAATGACCCAATTAAAAACATTTTATTTCAGGGATCCAATTGAAAATTTTATATAAGTTTAGGAATAAAATTAAAAACTTTTTTAATTCACGAACCTGCTCGAAAATTTCCAATAGTTCAACGATCAAATCAATAATTAAACCGTATATTAATTTAGTTTAGATTAGGTAGAATACATTTAAAATTAAATTAAATGGGTTTGATTATATCAGTTTTACTTGGACTCCCCCTCCATCCTGCCCACTTTGCTAAACTTAATGTTGATGGTAGCTTCATCACAAACTCTTCAGTCATGGGTTCGAGAGGTGTTATCAGAGACATGAATGGAGGTTGGGTGGTGGGCTTTTCTTGTTACGAAGGAAATGGGAATATTCTTCTTGCGGAGCTTTGGACTGTAAAGTGTTGCCTCCTGCTGTCTTGGGAGGAACGACTTGGGCATATTATTTGTGAAACTGACTCTACGGAGGTGTTCCATATTCTACATGTGGATGGGACCAATAAAACTCATCCTTTGGCTCGGATAATCATGTGCATAGAAGATCTTCTAAAGAGATCTTGGGATGCAGGGATTAAAAAGGTTCCTAGGGAGGCCAATGATAATGCTGACCCGTTAGCCAAGGTCGGTTCCAAAGATTGCTAAGGATTTCAGCTTTGGAGACATGCTCCTTCGTTCCTGGGAGTGACGTTAGATAGAGATAGAATGGTTTTTTTTTTTTTTTTTGTTAACAAGGAAAATAGAGATAGAATGGGTTTTACATACCCAAGTTTAATTTCTTGCTTTCTTTTGTTTTCTTTTCTCTCTCACAAACAAAAAAAAAGCTTCCGGTTTAGGTTCAAACAATTTCATCGGTTAGATTGGATGGTCTAATGGCCAGTCCTAAGATTAGCAACCAACATAAATCTCTCATGGTGAAAGACCCATTAAGAGACCATGTTTGCAAAAATAGAATTTGCTTTTTACACCCTTTCACAGTTTCACTACTCTTTCACTCTCCTCCCTCCACCCACCGCCACCCCCACCCCTACTTTCTCACTCTCCTCTCTCTCCACCACCATCGCCACCCCCTACTCTCTCCTCCGTCATCGCCACCCCCACCCCAAATGCCCAACCCAACTTTGTTTCCGCTCCACAGTCACTAACAGGTGGGTATTTAATTTGTTTTCAAACCTCTGGATATGTAGCACTAGGGACCGATCATTTGTTTTCCCCTATCTGGGACACCACCACCTGAGCAAAAAAAGAATTCAGGAGCCGCTCCTTGTCCTTTCCTTCTTGCACCGACGACCACTCCACGCCCTCGTCAGTCCCGGGTGTCACATGCCCACCAACTTCCGCTTGGTTCGTCCCCGAGCCACACCGTACTGAGATAGGTGCCGCTCTTATACCATTTGTAACATCTCAGACTGCTTTATGGATTAACGACTGTCCTCACAAACCAACACGGGTTTTTTCAGCGTGCTCTGTCCTCACTCACACGTTTCCTTGGAAAACTCTTCTCAGGAGGTCACTCATCCTATAATTGCTCCAAGTCAAGCACGCTTAACTGTGGAGTTCTTAAGTGATAGGCTAACGAAAAAAAGATGCATCTTGTTAATATAGGTAGTACCAGTCAATTCATATAAGTCATTCTTAACTGTATAGTCTCATACCTACACACTCTGAGGATCTCTCTTGTTCCGGTGTCTAATCGGTTCCTTCATGTGTCCCTCCGCCTAGAACCTTGCCAAGAGCCGCTCCTTATCCGTGTCTTCTTGCATCGGCAGTCACTCTCCGCCCTCGTCAGCCCCGGGTGTCACGGGTGCGACCATGCAAGCGAGGAGGTGAGGAGGGGTTAAGGGTTGACATTTTTAGTTATAAAAAAATTAAAGGATTGAAAAGCAAATTCTATTTTGCAAGTAAGGACTCTTTTATGGTCTCTCACGGTTGCTCATCCTAGAATTTGCATGGTTTAATAAGATAACATCATATATAGAGAGCTCATTTGTTATTGTTTATTTTGAGGAAAAAAAACATTTTTTTAACCATCAAAACATTTTTTAAAATTTTTATTGTGTTTGTTTTTGCTTCTGAAAATAATCAAAAGCAGAAAAAATCATTTTGGGGTTAAAATGAAAAACAATTTTCATTAGCTTTCGAAAAAAATCAGTTTTTATAACTGACTACTTTTAAAAAAATGATTTTAATAATTGTAAACAAACACAAATCTGCTTCTACTTTTTTTTTAAAAAAAATCTAAAAAAAATTACTAAATTATTTTATAACAAAATCATTTATTTTTTAATTTTAAACAAACTGACTCATAATTATAATTATAATACACACATCTATAAGACACAAATCTTCGCATATAGCATAACATATACTGCTAATACAACATGCATAGAAAATACACAAGATAAGTATATCAAATTTTTTTTTGAGTAAATAGTCAAAATGGTCCCTGAAACTGTGAGGTCGTGTCAAGTTGGTCCCTCAAATTAACGAAATTTCAAAAAGGTCCCTGAAACTGTCAAACGTTGATCAAGTTAGTCCCTCCGTTAGTCAGGGTTCGTTGACGCCGTTAACGGCGCTTATGTGGCACGTTACACGCATATTTGAGGGACCAAATTGATACAGGGACCAAATTGACACTCAATATTTTTTCAAAAACCCTAACTTCATCTTCTTATTCTTCTTCTTCAGCCACACCCTCTCCTCCTCTCCTTAGAAAATCCACTCGCCCCACTAAACAACCCCCACACCTCACTGATTACATTTGTAACCCTGGATGGATGGCAAGTGGGCATAAGAACAAATCAAATGCATGGTGAGAGTTGATAAGATAAGGAAGGAAGCACCTTGAGTGTGTAGTCTTGCATCTTTTCACAAAGGCCATCAAGGAGTTCAACCACTCTCAGCTCGCTAACTCTGTTTATTTGACAGTTATGTATTGTAGTCATTAATTACTCCTCATTAGATAGTGTACATTAGTAGTAAAGAAAGGAGGAAGAATTAAGTAGATGATGGACTACATGTAACAGAAAGCACAAACTCCATAACTGAATGAAGAAGATGAAATTCAAGAGAAATGAATTTTGCTCTCATTGATTCAAACTGAAACTGAGTTACAAGTGTTTTATTTATACTAAGTAAGTTCAGCTACTCAATGCAAGGTAAATGCAAGGATGTGCAAGCAGGTTTGCAACCAAGGAGCCCAGATTCCGTGAGCAAGTCAAGGCAATATTGCCGTTGACAGAGGAAAATGCCTTTAGAGGAATGAGCAGCTTCAAGTCCCAAAAAACATTTCAAAACACCAAGATCTTTTATCCCAAAGGCAGCATGGCAGAGAAGTCAAGTCTACATTGGCAGGCATGTCTACAAGACACCAAGTATGATTAGCTTCAAGAGCCCGAATTTCTGCATCCATTGCCTCTATCCAACAGGGATGCTTGCAAGCTTCAGAATAGGATTTGGGCTCAGTGAGGGTACGAAGGGATAGGGTGAAGGTTTTGTGGGTGGAGGAAAGGTGGTCATAGGAGAGGAAGGAAGATATGGGATAAGGAGTAGTGGAAGTGGATGAAACTGAGTTACAAATGAAATCAGTGAGGTGTGGGGGTTGTTTAGTGGGGTGAGTGGATTTTCTAAGGAGAGGGGGAGAGGGTGTGGCTGAAGAAGAAGATGATGAAGTTAGAGTTTTTGAAAAAATATTGAGTGTCAATTTGGTCCCTGTATCAATTTGGTCCCTCAAATATGCGTGTAACGTGCTACATAAGCGCCGTTAACGGCGTCAACGAACCCTGACTAACGGAGGGACTAACTTGATCAACGTTTGACAGTTTCAGGGACCTTTTTGAAATTTCGTTAATTTGAGGGACCAACTTGACACGACCTCACAGTTTCAGGGACCATTTTGGCTATTTACTCAAAAAAAAATTACACAAGATAAAAGTGTTGTATTAAATATATATATAAAAAATTTACACAAGATAAAAGTGTTGTATTAAATATATTGGGAGGTGTTTATCGACAAATATATATGTGCACCCCCGGCACCCCTAACCCCCATTTTTTTCCTAAAAAAATCCAAATTATTAATAGTCTAAAATTACTAATTTATGTCATTGGTTGGTAAGCATTAAAAAAACATCAGTCTACCCGCTTATGTTATTCTCACACTTTTTTTTATTTCTACAACTATTACTAAGTGATTCTTTTCAGTTATATATGAATACAGTCAAGATTATAATTCATAAGAAGGAGGATGAATTTTTTGACTTACTGTTTGCTAGCTTATATATATTAAAAAGGAAATTTCTAAAAGATTTGGTGTAGATTCAACTATAAATTATTTTCATGACATTCAAGAGAAGCGTTTTTTGTTTTGATAGATGACTAATGTAATTAGTGTTTTAAAATAAATAATTATAAATATTTTATATGAAATTTGATGTTCTTGCAAGTATTATATTTAGTTTTTAAATAAAACTTATTTTTATTAAATTTCTTAATCAATGCCACTGACTTTTGGCGCATGGATTCCCATGACACCACAAGGGCACAAATGTCATTGAACGTGAGTGTTTTTGAGTAAATAATTTAATTAAACGCTTATTTGATAAGTTTTTTTAAATAAGTTATAAATAATTTATTTTCATCATAAAAAAACTTATTTTCATAAACTTTTGTGACAAGCTTAACGCAATAAGTTAAAATGAGCTTATATAAATGTTATAAACTATTTTTACAAACTATTTACATAAATTTATTTTAATAAAATATTATCATAATCTCAAATAATCTTTTGTATAAACTCTTCCAAATATACCCTAGATTGCCATGGTGAAGCTTGATACAAAACCAAAAATTAAATGCACCACTTTTTAATAAATTCTTTTTTTTCTTAATTCTTTGACCAATACTCTTAAACACTCAATAACGTTCTCATAATTTTCTTACCACGGTAACAAGCAGGGGCATAGCTTTCATATGACATGGGGAAGCCTTGGCTCCCCTTAAGTTTTAAATTTTTTTTACCTCCTTACAAATATACATAAAGCCTGCAATTAAATTGTCATTCTTCGTGTCCCAGTTTAAATCAAATATACTTATATTTGATAGATATAAATTACTCAGGTTTATTATTTAGGAGAATGCTAACGAGTGTCCTTAGAACATTATTTAAGAAATAAAAAGGAAAATTTATATGAAAAATGATGTATTTAGTATTTTGAAAAATGGTACACTTTGTTTCCCAATACAAATTTTCCTTTAATGAATTCCTTAATCAAGACACTCGTTAGCATGACCCTATTATTTGTAACCCCCGTAAACAAAACTAAAGCCTAGCCCCAAATATTGTGCATATTCTTGTTTATTTTATTGATTCTTGTATGTGATATACATATGAACAATATGAGTGAATCAATAATATGGGTGAATCAAAATGTTAAATGATTTTAATTTCATAATATCTCATGAAGCAAATAATGAATTGCTTATAAGATATTTATTTATATTTCTTCATCGGTCTTTACAATTGTTTCTTTGTATCAGAAAAATAATGATAAGAATATAAGAATTAATTCTTGGTTTAACAAATGAGTAGATCCCTGAATTATTTGGAAATTTTCAAATAGGTTCCTATATTAAAAAAATTTGTAATTGGGTCCTCAAACTTTTATATTTCAATTGGGTCCCTATACTAAAAAAGTTTCTAATTGAGTCCCTGAACTTATATAAAAGTTTTAATGGAGTCATTGTGATAGGGTTCCGTGAAGAGGTCTTTAAGTTTGATTATGTGAAACGTGACATGGAATTCCCCCAAATTTGTATTAGGGTTGCAAGAGACCAAAATGTTGAGCAAGAAAACCAAAACGTGATCTGCGACTGATTCTCCTCCACCTGAACAAATAGTTCATTCCTTCCCCGATTTATGTTTTAAGGTTGTATATCCCTTCCTTGAAATAATTTTGTTCAAAATAGTTCCTCCACTTGCAACTTACTACATCTCACTTCATCTTGTTACATCTTGCTACATTTTGTTGTGACAATTTCTCAATGTTCATCTTCTACCCAAACTACTCATAAATAGCTGATATGACTATCCAGCTTGGATGAAATCAGTTATATTTCATCCAATTCAACATATACCAACGAATTTTATAATTTAGGGACCCCATTGAAAATTTTATATAAGTTCAAGGATCCAATTAAAAACTTTTTTAGTTCAGTGGCCCTATTGAAAACTTCATAAAAGTTTGATGACTCAATTTCAATTTGTTTTAGTATAGGGACCTATTTGAAAAATCTCAAATAGTCTAGGAACCTACTCAATAATTAAACCATAAATTTTTCTTAAAAGGAAAGCTTGTAAGAAAGTTGTTTTTTTTTTATCATGGCTCCCCAAATTTTTGGTTCAAGCTCCGCCACGGGTAACAAGGAGAACAATTAGATGAAGAGGGGATTGTACAGTGAAGAGGAAAGCGTGTATGATGGTCAACCCAGCAACCGCTTCATGGAAATCATTATGGATGAAGAGTAATGATAGTTGTATATAAAATTGATGTTATATATCTATTCATTCACACTTGTTTTTTTTTTCTCATCACATGTATTTAACATTTCAAAACAACCTGTTACCATATGATGTCCAATATAGATATCCAAAATTTATGCACATTTATCATTTCAGATGGATGAATTGGTGAAACAAGGTCTCTAATGGGATGCGTTACTGTACTACAGACCACATGCTTGCTCCTCTTGAGGACGCAACACCGTAAATTTTGCTTAAATGTATGTTTATATATCTGTCAGAGAGAAGCTAAGGTCACGTCTGTATTAATCTAAGGGGAAAGTGTATATAAATCCTTTAAAATTTAACCTGTTTATAAATAGATATCTTTAATTATTGATTCTTCTCAATTAATCCTTAAACTTTAATTATTAATAAAATTAGTTCTTGTGTTAACCTAAAGATATATCTCCAACTACTATCGAATCCAACAGTTTATTTTGTTTTAATTTGAACCATTGATTATATTTATTTTTATTATTAAATTTAAAAATTGAGGGAAAAAACAGAGATGGCTAATTGTCTTCTTCGTGTGTTTTCTTTAATGAAGTGGATAACTATCTGCACACCAGCTTCTAACATGACTTAGCTTTTATGAATTCCCCTTGCAAGTCTCTTAGTACCATCCAATGTTAAAACCTTGAGCTCCTTCAAATATAGCTACATCAACATTTGACATTGTTAGGAGGTTTGCACCAAGCAGTAGCAGAGCATCATCGTTGTGGTGGTGGCTATTCTGGCTATCTCGCCCTTAGACATGCTTCATGGTTAGCACAAACAATGGTAACAATTCGGGATGGTGTGTGTGAGACTTGCCTTATCCAAATCTTGTTACTCACCCAGGTGGTAGCAGACATTGGTTGTGAGCTCTTGATTTGGCACTCCTATATAACCACGAATTCATTGGTGGCAAAATGGAGACTTCCACCTTGAGATGGTATAATATATTGTGGTATCATGAATAATTGTGGGCTTTGCCTTACAAAAATTAGAGAGACATAACTTTGTAGCTAGTATATTCCTGCACGTGCCCAGAAGAATACATTGGCTTTCAGACCTGTACGAGGAAGAAGAAGGGGAGTAATCTGTGTCCTTTTTTAATAAAAAATTTTTTAAAAAAAAATACAAAATACAATGAACAGTTCATATTAAAGTGAAATAAATGGTAGGATTTGATCATCGTTAATAATCTAAATTTTGGTTATCAAGATAATTAATTTCACTAATAGTTGGAGTTTGATGATTAATCAGGAACAATCAATAGTTGAAGGTGCCTATTTGTAAATGAGTTAAAATTTAAGGAGTGTTTATACACTTTTCCCTTAATTTAATTATTAATTATATTTGAGAGAGTAATTGGAGAACGAAAACATAAAACGTGAAAAAATCCAACTTTTGTTATTTTTTGTACCAAAAAAAAAACGTGAAAAGAAAGGAGGTGATGAGAAAATAATGAATTTTAAGCATAAGTTGATATGAGAAAACGTTGAAAGATAGTAAAAAGAAAGATAAGTTTCTTTTTAATGAATTATTATTATGTCTTTATTCAATGAAAAAAGTATTATATATGAAGAATAAATTTAATATTTAGTCACCATCTTACTTTCTTCTTATGATCATGTAAGTAAATCGATGCTCTTAAAATACTAGTTAAAAAATTCATTAAAAATAAATTTTTATTAAAAAAATAAACAATTTATTTTTTTAAATATTAAATATATTATTTTTAAATAAAAAATTTTCTTTCCTTAATTTTTTTAATAAATATCCTAACAACACTCATTAATATTTCATTTCTTATTATATAAGAAAGTTTACACGCAATTAAATCCTTCTCATAAGCCTTGATAAAAAAAAAAATCCTTCTTAGATGTTAGAAGTACAGTGAAAATGATGGAAAGCTATATTTGAAATCCAAGTCATGATATTTATACATCTAAAATCAACATCCAACATCATATATGTATACTTTTATATACTTATATATTATTTTATTCATTCCAAAATACACACCTAATACCTAAAATACACTCCCTCCATACATGTGGATACTATGTGTCCGGGAGGAAGGGGTGTTCACAAATCATAACTCTTGAAATTCGTGGGCATGTCAAAAGTCAAAACAAGTTAGTGCATGTTTGTTTAGTGTTGGTTGCAGCCTGAAATGAAGTTTGGGCTTTCAAACCCCAGTTGCTATAATAACGGAAGTGTTTTGGTATAAAATCTCGTCCAAAATAATTGATTCCTGATGGGCAAAACTGAATTTTGTGGAAGCAAAATTTTTTAACTTTTCCGTCGAAAATAATTGATTCTAGATGTAGGATCTACATAATCCTATATATTTACACCTCAAAAGTGATTTTACTTTATCATCCAAACAAAATCAATTCTTCTAAACTCACTTTTAAAATATTATTACCAAACACAAATCAATTTTTTTAACCTTATTTTTTTTCAAAATCAATTCTATTCAAATCAATTCTATCAAATTGTAAAACAAAGGGACCTTAGAATTTTATAGAACTAGAAATTTAGAATGGCTTTGTGTAAGGTGATGTGGCCTGCCGCTAAAAAGAATAATTGGAGATATGAAACTTGAGTCACGTTTAGTATCTGAAATGTTTTATTTTCAGGTAAATTATATTTCTGGGAATGTGATTTTCGGGAATAAAGTTTTCTCACCTTTATATATGGGAATAGAGTGTTCCCAATTTTATAACTATTATTCGCTAATTTTATTCCTGTGAATCTTTTATGCTGGGAATAACTTTTTAAAACTTGTACCAAATATGAGAAACTTTTATTCTCATGTCTACATTCCTGAGAATATTTTTATAAAACTTGTACGAAACACTACCTTAGCATGTGGAATTCATTAATTCAATGACATTGCTTGTTAATTTTTTTTTTTTTACAAAAAAAATAGGTGAATTGGTCTTCGGGGCATGCTTGTTTAATTCAATGACATTGCTTGTTTAATTTCTAACCTGACTTGTTTAATAATAATAAAAACTTGTATTTAAGTTTTTCAAAAAAAAAAAAAGAGTTTTTAATTAAATATGTCACATTCGTTCAAATTTTTTTTAAATATGTCACATTTACGTTTATAAAAAATCTAATAGATCGGCTCATTTATAAGTATTATTTACTTTCAATAAAATATAAATATAATAATATTTTTAATTTTTAATAAAAATGTATAATAAATTATTTTAGTAAAATTTCTGACAAATTTATTGAAATAAACTTCATCGACAAACTTATTGAAATAAACTAAAAAGAACTTATAGGAATATTATAAACTATTTTAATAAATTATTTGTATAAATTTATTTTCAAAATTTATTTTCTTAAATTAAAATAAGATCCTTAGAAACTCTTCCAAATACATCCTAAATAAGATATAAATTTGGTTAAGAGGATCTTACAACTGAGTTTAGATTGTAAACCGTTAGAAAAAAATATAAAATAAAATAGATAAATAAAAATAAATAGAGAAAACACATATAAATTATTTATAGTATGAGATATGTGAAATCATACCGTTCTTTATAATTATTTTATTTTGTAATAATAATAATAATATTCATAGAATATAATAAAGTATTTCAGAATAATAATAATAATAACAATAATAATAATAATAATAATAATATTGAGAACAACAAGAATCGTATGAACGAGACACAAAGAAAGGCAAAAGAAGAAGAGGGAAAATTCTTTTACACACTGTTTGGTTCTTGAGAAAATATGAAGAGAAAAGTTGAGAAGAGAGAAAATGGATAGATATTAGCATTTTCTCTCGTTTGGGAAGGCTATGCACTAGTGTAGAAAACACTATTAACATCGGTTAAATTTGGGTTTTAACATCGGTTATTGAACCGATGTATATAGAGGTAATATGTGCTGATGTTAGACATCGGTTATGAACCGATGTTGAAAGTACGCTTTACACATCAGTTAAAATTTTAACCGATGTCTAAAGTGCACTTTCAACGTTTTCTAACTTTGTTGAAAATAACTTCACACATCGGTTAATGGCCAAAACCGATGTTGAAAGTGTACTTTAGACATCGGTTAAAATTTTAACCGATGTCTAAAGTGCACTTTCAACGTTTTCTAACTCTGTTGAAAATCACTTTACACATCGGTTCTTTTATAAACCGATGTCTAAAGTTTACTTTCAACATCGGTTTTGATTAATAACCGATGTTGAAAGTTCTTTATTTTTTATAAAAATCAGGCCTACACCAGTTACAATTCTTTCCCTGTTTCATTTGTACAGCCAAAATCCCAACAAACAAACTAAATATTCTCAACAGAATCCCTTATAACCAAAATTTCATTCAAAGTCCTATATTGATCGATTATGCAAAAGTATAATTTTGATTACACACGCAAAGAAAGCCAACGCAAAAGTTTACATCTAAAAATCTTAACTAAATACATAGAATGTCATAAATTCAAACTAAATAATATGACACTAAAGAAATTACACATAGATGAGTATATGATCACCCATTAATTCCCAGTCAACTCTAGAAAGAAGGTAGCCCAACGCTTCTTTATGTCCATAATGTCCTCTTTAGATAGTGGAGCCCGAGTGTCGAATATCTGCATGTAACATATGATAAATTAAACATTACAGATAATCAGACTAAAACAAAACATAATTAATTAATATATAACTTATTGCAAATTCTATTACTTACCGTCATCCATCCTTCAGTAATTCCGCCGGATACAATGTCGAGCATCCACTTCATAACATAGTAGCCGCACTCCCAGGAGCCACGTTGCCTATGAGACTACAAATGAACCCGATTTGAATATAATGAGTAAACACTTAACATTAACTATATTGTAACTTGCAATCGAATCTCGGGTACTAATAAAATACTTACGTTAGGGAAAATCCACTTAATAGGTCTAGGCCTAGTACCATCTAACATGTGACGTGCGTCCATAGATCTATCATAAAAAAAATATACACTTAAAGTATGTTACAGATTTCAGAGTAATTAATAAAACAAATGCATTACTAAATAAGAAAATTAAAAGCTTGCGTTTCAACAATGGCCTTGAGTTCCTTCGTCGCTCTTCTTCCCAACGAACAGAAGAGCACCACAACATTCGAACTAGGACATAAGACCAATAATTGCCAATGTTCACTGCAGCTGGGAATAAATAGTGACAAGTCATAGATAATTATAAATCACTTTTATACTTGTACTTACCTCTTAAGGCAAGGTGCTAGATAGCACTGTTTGTTGCCTCGACCAAGCATGTGTCGCATGCTTGCAGCAATCTCATCTGGGGGGAAGTGTGTCACCCTCAATAAGGCCAGGGTCAATGAATGCATAAATATGGAGGTTGCCCCTAACAATACATTGGCGATGCAAATACCTAATATATTGAAAAAACATGTTAATTATAATAGTATTGAAAACTTATTTAGTTAAGTAACAAATAAAAAATGTACTTACGTGCACCATAATGAGACGCACAACCAGCAAACCTTTTCACCATCAAGAGCTATCTCCATAAAGTCCCTTGCGGGGAGATTGAAAGGTTGATCAGGCCTGCCATCGTGTTCCAACTCTATGGAAGCCGGATTCTACGCAAGTTTCACAGTCACTATAGCCAGACGTTCAAGAGCATCAGAGTGATCCCCCTCGTCGATACCCTAATCAACAAAGATAAAACATTAGTGAACACGGTTAAGTTAATTCAAATGTAAGTAATTGAATGATTATATGAATATCTTGCCAGAAGAAGACTTCACAGGTCTTCCCAGATGAGACTTTTTGGGTGGAACATCCTTTTCAAAATCCTAAACAACAAAAAAAGCATTAATAAACACAATTAAATTATTTCAATTGTAAATATAGAAAAATACAAGTAATTGAATGCCTTGGCTGAAACAAAAAACCTCAGAAGTCTTCTTGGCCAAGAAATGAAATTTCCGAGGGCCTGACCTACTATTTGAACATCCTCAGTGGGCACAGGGACTCGAGCATCAGCATCTCGAATATCTTCAACCACCACCCTCACCTCATCATCTCCTAATATCCGGTTGTGTAAGATATTTCCAAAGTTGTGTGCCCTCCCAAATGCCACTAAGTGGTCATGATTATCATCAACATACAACTCACACATGTCAGGATCCTCCTCCATGTCATCAGGCTGATGAGGAGGATCGCATGACCCCTTGGTGCTCACACGGACAGAGGGTGAGACACCGGTATTTTGTTGGGAAATAGCAAAAGTTTGCATCTGCTGGGCAATCTCTCGTCTAAGCTCATCTGCAATCTCCCGTTTTAGCTGCTCTCGATCTACATCTTCCCTGGGGCGATGACGTGAACATGAACCATGGTATTGGAGAATGCCAACGCCCCATCCAACACCAATGACATGGCTTGGGTGATCTGGCTTACCAACCGCAGTAGCCAAAATATCTTTGAGTCCTTTAGGCACAAAACGTCCTTGAGTGGCCTGCTCGTCCAAGGAATCTTACAACATATAGAATATCACAATAATTTGTGTAAGATAATGGACAAGATTGTTAAGATTACAATTAGAATTCAAAATAAACTTACAATCTTATTAGCTACCCGACGTGTCTCCTCTGTTGTATATTGTCCCGATTTTTTTAGTCGGGCTCTCTTCCATGACTTATGGCGTGGGGCTGGAGGTGGATCAACAACTTCTGGAGGGTTTTCAGCATTAGGATCAGCCTGAGATACTTCTTCCTGTAGTCTTTTCTTTTCCTCTTCCATCATTTTTATATTAAGACCATCATATCCTGCACGAGCCATGACATGGGGGTAGACATTATTTTTCTAGATGTCTTGCGCCTTTTTCCTTTTCACCCGTTATAAATGACAGACAACCGTATTACGTAAATTAATAAAATTAATAAAATTAACAGATGACTCAATTAAGTTAACCTGGTGGGAGGGCTCATGTTGGGACTGAACAAAACGATCCCAAGTCTTCTGGTCAAGAAACAAGTATGTTTCAAGTGGGGACTTGTCACGCTGCCCAAATATGTAGTATCTACCCAGGTCTGTCTTAAATTGCCTCCAACACTCACCTGCATACTTTATCCATGTCCTCCTCATACGCTCGGTATTGAGCACTTCAAAGGTGAGCTATATTACACAACAAAATGGAGAAATTAGTGTATGATATTAATATGGTTAAATAAAATAAATACAAACAAAGACATTAAAAGTATAGATACCATGATGCTATCCCATATCTGATCCTTCACATTCTTCGGTACATGGTCCCAATCCTCAATAAGAATACTAATCTTGCTTCGAGCAACGAAGCCCACGAAACTATGAAACTGATCAGCCATTGGCCCTACAGGCTTGCAACGTTCATCAAACTGGATCTGTATCCTTTGATTAGCACCACGATTGATGATCAAATTCCTTAACCGTGTGACACTTCTACCCTTTCTGCGTTTAGGTGGGGTATCCGACCCGCTGCGCGAAGGAGGGATGTCCTCGTGATCAGTCATGTATGCCTATTTAGACTAAAAAAAAAAAAGTAATGTCAATAGGAATTGAGATATGTCAAACATAACTTAAATTAACTTGTAAATATCAAGAAAAATAAAACTTGTAAATATGACTTTAAATAAGACTTATAAGCATAACTTATAAATATAACTCATAAATACATCTGACTTATAAACATAACTTATAAGTATAACTTATAAATATAATTGTAACCATAACTTATACTATGGTCAAGTAGTAATGTTCTCCCACAACCCTTCCTGATGATCATCACGAGTGGCGTGTATATCGTCCATTTCATTTTCCTCATTGAAAGTAGGCACCCATGTTGAGAAAGAAGGAGTATCAGAAATATCAAGAGTTGAATCTTGATTTTCCTCACTACCATTATGCATGTTTTTTCCTTGGAGAACCACTGACCACCTTTTGCTAGAAGGATCACTGATATAAAACACTTGTTTTTATTGGAATGCCACGATGAAAGGCTCTTCCTTATAACCTACCTTGTCAAGGTCCACCAATGTAAATCCCAACTCATCAGTTTGTACACCACTGTTATCGTCAACCCACTTACATTTAAAAACGGGCACTCTAAAATTAGTGTAATCGACCTCCCAAATCTCTTCAATGACTCCAAAGTAAGATACGGATACCATAACAGGGTTTGTATCTTTTGAACTAGAGAAGTGCATGGACTCAGCCACGATCATAACTCCATTGTTTTGCACGGTACTCTTGTCACCTTGGGACTTTGTATAGAAGGAAAACTTATTGATATCCTATCCACTCCAACATATGACATCAAAGTTAGGCCCTTGTGCTCGCCATTTTAATGTATCAGAAGCGGTACCATCAATTGCAATTTTTTCTTTAAACCAGTTTAAGAAAGTTTTGTTATGCTTGTTCAACAACCATTTTTCATTCATTCGAGGGTAATTTTCCTTGACAATGCTTTTATGATCACGTAAGTAAGGTTCAATCTCGTCAGTGTTATTCAATATACACTACAAAAAAACAACTGTTTAGCGACCGTAATATTCGGTCGCTAAGCAGTGTAAATCGGTCGCTATTTAATTTAGCGACCGAATTAGCGACCAATTATGGGTGGTGGCTAAATACCTGGTCGCTAAGGTTTTAGCGACCGAATTAATATTTCGGTCGCTAATTGGCGACCGAATTTTCAGTCGCTAAATAACAATAAATGGTCGCTATTATGTTGGTCTCATTTTTTGGGTAACCATTTCTAGCGACCGATAATCGGTCGCTAGTTCGGTCGCTAATTTTGGTTACTGTTAACCTATATATTAGCGACGGATTTTCGGTCGCTATACCTCATCTGTAAATGTTAAATAAAGTTTAGCGACCGAATTATTGGTTTCTAATTCGGTCGCTAAACTGGTTATTATTAAAAAAAAAATAATTTTAATTTTTAAAATAATTTTTTTTTCTGATTTTCTTTAAACGTTAGAAAAATTACTAATAAAACACACCAAATAACTTATGAAATATACAATCATAAAAAATAATAAATATATATAAAAAGAATAATCCAAAATGTCGTACAAGAATCGTTTAAAGTCAAAAATATGGAAAAAAAATCAGTCATGATGAGGGGGAGATGGAGGAATCCAATCATCCTCAGCGTCCGTACCACCGACGCTCGCTAGCCGATCGTCCTCTGCAGAGCAGACATCGATGGTAGCGGCGGCGGAACCGAGGAGCGGCGAGTGGCGGCACAACCGTCAGAGCATCATCCTGAGCAACTGGAGTCTGGATCCTCATCTGCTCCAACACCAGCCTCAATGTCTGACCCTGGTCGATGCTTGCCTGCATCAGCTGCTGGTGTGCCTGAGTCAACTGTGCAATCTGGTTCGCCATCTGCTGCTCTCTCTCGCTCTTCTCCCGAAGCTCCGCGTTTAGCTGCGTGATGGTGTCCTGCGTTCGCCATCTGCTGCTCTCTCTCGCTCTTCTCCCGAAACATCTCACTTCACCTCTAGGACAAACATTTGTCATGTGACTGGGATCTCCACATTTATAACATCTCCTAATTTGACCTTGATTCATATTTCCTTGTCCTCCACCTCCTGATACAGCAAAATTCGAACGGTTCTGTTGTCGATTCTGATTATTCACTTGCGAACGAAAATAAGGCTTCCTTTGATTTTGTTTCCCTCTCCAACTCTGATTCTGATTCTTGGATTTTGAAGATCCACCAGCACTTCCTCTAGTATCTTTTCCTTTCTTCATCTGCTCGATCTTTCGACTCATTTCCACTAGTGCTTGGAAATTACGAAGTTGTAAAGGTAAAACAGACTCCTTAATCTCAAATCGCAATCCCGCTTCGAATCGTTCACACTTCCAGCTTTCACTCGGTTGAGCTTGAAAGAAACGAAAGTATTTGGCCAATGACTCAAACTTCGCCGCATACTCCTCCACCGATAAATCTCTCTGATATAACCCCAGAAATTGTCGTTTCCTCTCGATCCTTATACTCTCCGGAAAATATTTATCCATAAACGCAATTCGAAAAACCTCCCAAGTAATGTCTTGATGTTCAGCTTCCAACAATAGCCTAGCACCTTTCCACCAATATTCTGCATCTCCCACCAGTAAGAAAACAGCATAAGTGACCCGAACATCTGCCGGCGTAGCAACTAACTCGAAGATCTTCTCCAACTCCTGAATCCAAAGATCAGCCTTCTCAGGATTTGCATCCAGACCAAACTGTGAAGGATTTTGACTTCGAAACGCAATCAAAGCCTTGCCTTCCGCAACTTGCAGATTCTGAACATTCATCGCTGCAGTCTGATTTGCAATTGCCGCTGCCATGTTCTCCATTGCTTGAGCCGCATAATCTACTACTTCTTCATACTCCTCATTCATATTACCACGACCTCCTACACGACCCCCTCTACGGCCTCGTACACGACCACGTCCATGCCCAGATTCTGGTTCTACCACTGGTTCCATAACTGACCTACAAATTACAATCAGTTAGACCAAAACCAGAAACTGAAACGCAAACTCACTCGTCATCACACATTACTTCTAATAAGTAATTCAAACAATCCTAAGTCAGAGATCACACAACATAGACATAACAGACCTACTTCCCGACATTCCCGAAAGACTCGACCAGCTCTGATACCACAAAATGCGACACCCTACTCTAGGGTTTCCCATTAATACCCAATTATAAATCATAATTATATAACGCTGGTTACTTTCGGAAAATATAATTTAAGGTAACTAACCTTATATAAAAATAGTGCTTAATTTTTTTTTTCTTTACATACAACATATAACTATTATAAACATAAACCACATATATGTACATCCATATATATACATATGCTTCATCGTTTACATATACAACTCCTATACTAGGAGATATCAAAAAGCCTTTAGAAGCATAGACTATTCTCCTTCAAACTAAACAAAGAAGATAAAGATATATATACATATCAACAACAACTGGTTTACAACCTTTTCAAAACTAAGGCTCTAAGAAGCCAAAATAAAACTATCAAGACTCACTACCCCCGGAAACTATACCTAAGCTGGTCAAGCTAATGAAACCCATTGGGAAGACCATAAGGATCAATCCCACCTACAGCTGACGAGTCTGATGATGCCTCCGCTTCCATTGCTTCCTCTGAAGAATCACCATCATCTACTGCAGGAGGTTGAAACTCCGGATCGTCCTCTAGGTATTCCTCTGGATCTTCTTCACCTGCTACTAGCTCTTCTTCAACTGGAAGTTCTCCATTTCCTAATATCTGAAGAGGTTGAGGTTGAGGTAAAGAATCCATCATTCCATGCTCCTCCAGATATTGAAGATACAGCCAGACCGGTGGTAACGATATCTCGATTGTTTCTACTACATGCGTCCTCTGATTGGGTCCTTCTTCAATCGTGCCAATAACTTCAGTACTAGGACCATGGTAGGTGGCGCTAAGTGCCCCAATATTTATATCCCAGGCACCACCATACTGTGCCCGATCAAAAGTGAGTGTACGAACCCTCGATTCGCACGGTGGTACGTCTAGATTCATCTGAATATGTTGTAAGAGTGAGAAACCAATACTTGGATCTTACTCAATAACTACACTCTAGCCATCAAATACCACATCAACATTTATCACATACAATTAATTATAAACTAACAGTTTAACAATGGGTTCAACACCCCAAACATCATCCATAAAATTATGCATGACACTTCTATTCATCATCTAATTTTCGTCCTAATCTCATGAGATATCTCCAACCTCGTGGTGAGTTGATCAGACTCCAAAGCCACACTGGCTAACTTGGCTAACTGCCAACAGGTCCCTGAGCTCTTCCCATCTTGAAAACAACAAAGGCATACACAGCCAGGCACTCACAAGGCCAAACATTGCTAATGCCCACAATCAGTGGCTCAGCCATTAGCAAGTAAGATGGGGATCCCAAAGTCCTCCAAGGCACAATGAGATAATGCACATCGGAATTACCTTTCGCCACTGGTAATTAATGCATTTAAACCACAAATCGCAGCACACGCCCACATGCATGCAAAACACTTTTGTTTTGTTCTTTTCTTTGTGCTCAATCTTTCTCTTGCCGAAGCTCAAAATGGCTTACGACTCACATAGTTTTAAAACACTTTTTAAAACTTTCATTACAACACAGGACCTTACTGTCCGAGTGCTCAATCACGACACCTCTCGACCTGGTGCACCAGTACTAGGTTCGTGCTTCTAGAAAACATCTTCAATGTTTTATCACAGTATATCTCATGTATACCTCATGTATACCTCATGTATACAACATAGGCACTCCAAGTCCAAATGATCGAGTCCATCATAATTACAGAACATTAGTACCCCGACGTCTCGGTTACTAAGTCCAACTGTATTTTCAACGTTGTTAAATCAACTTTTGAGTTTTAGAAATTCTTTTCTAATGGTAGAAATTCATTATAAAAATTCTTAACAAATAAAACTTAGTTTTCACAAACCAATGAGTCACTTGAGATTTAACTTTCTCAAAATAGGCACTGCCGTTTTAAAAATACTTGCCGTCTAGATCTTCTTGATTTGCCGTCAAATTTTGTTTTTAAGACTTTTAAGCCAAAAACTTAACTTTTTCCACTTAATTAATCTTCTAAAATCATCCTTAACTTGTTTTCATCAATTAATTAAATAAAAGAATATTCTGTAATATTCTGATTTTCTTACGTAAAATTTAACAATACTAAAATATTTTCACCGTGTTGAACTCATTGTGACTCATAATTCACTTTTCCAAAAACAACTTATTAAAATAATAATATTTTTCAACTCTCTTTATTTTTCTCAAAAGAAATTCTATTTGGTATCACATACCAATAACTTGCCACTAAAACCTTGAATATAATTCAATACAGTTTCTTAAAGCTTTTATCCAACTTTCTTAATTGTGCCGACCCATTGTCAAAGCTTCTCACACATCAAACAACAATTATATCACAGATATTTCCCAGGCAGATCATGCATCACAGTTCATAATATAATTGCCAATAAACAATTAACGCAAAATAAACCACACAGATATCAATAAAGCAACAATAAACAACATCAATAAACACTAACAAACAATTAATTACAAACAACAATTGGATAGCATATAGCCATTGAATAGAATCCTTCTCGGTACTCCCCCCTTACCTCTTGAAGACTCCTTGTTCAACTTACAAACTCCTTCCGAATTTCCCGTTACCTTGTAAACTTGTACTCAACTAACCTTCAATTATAACCAAAGCGTTACAATTCAAGAAACTAGAACATTCTAAACCCTAATACATAGTCACGGCCTCTAGGGTTTTTAAATAACTAAAACTTCTAATCATGATTAAGTTATGGATTAATGATCCTTCATTAACCTAAACCATAGATTATCAACTAAACAACTAAGTTTTAAACTCAAAACTTCCTAACTCTTTTATACATAGGTTCGGCCTTACTAGGTTCATGAAGCTAGGGTTCTTAGGTTAACAAATCATTTTGGATTTATAAAGCATACTTACTAAACACTTGATTCCTAAGATCATTTATGAAAATCATGAACAAAACTCAACAAAACTTACCCACTTAGGGTTCGGCCAACATGAACATTTTTCAGTAAAATAGTCATTTTAAGAAACTAACATGGATTAGAGTGTGTAGTCATACATGCCATATAGAATACATGATCATACATGAAAACACATGAACAAAACTCTACCAACCCTAAGGTGATAGATTCGGCCAAGGCTAGTTTTTCAAGAAAGAGATTTTTGATTACTTCATGCTCTTGGATTTAGAGAGTAGACATGATATCTAGAAGATAGAAAGTAGTTTCATCATCATTAGATTTTCCTAGGATTTATTATGATTTTTCAAAGTTCTAGGGTTTGAAACTTGAAAATGATGAACTTCCATGATATAAGTCTTGAATCAAGAAACTATCTAAAGAACATAGACATGATTTAAGACAAAGATTAGGATTTACCTCTTGATAATCAATGATGAAGACAATCCAAGAACTTGCTTTGAGAAACTTAGAACTAAGAACTTAGAACTTTAGAGTTTTAGAAGACAAGTAACCAAAGAACTAAATGAAAAATGAGAGAAAGGTATTTATAGTGTAAGTGGCGACATTTCAAGAAGGATCTAGATGAGATGAGTTGTCATGTTAAAAGGATTAAAGTGCAATTAAGTTCCAAGGACCAAATTGCAAAGATTCCAATAGTTGAAGGACTAGTTTGCAAATAGACAATAGAATGTCATGATGATGAGTTTAATCACATTAAATGCCATCTTATCCTTGACTTACTTGACTGAATTTTATGAGTGCAAGACAAGTTAAAAAAGTAGATAATTCAATGTATTAGAAGAATCAAGAAACTTGTAGACAAATCTAGAATAAGTAGAAACCTTTAGAAAATTCTAGAATCATCTTGACAATTCCAACTAAAATGGGCAGCCATAATTTACATGGGCTTTCGAATGGGCTTGAACATTTGGGCTTGATTTCATTTTCTTATTGGTTGTGGGACCCACTTTGAAAATTTAGGCCTTTTAACATAAGATAAGAAAACTTGAATGGCTTTATGGACTCAACTATGGACTAAAAATATTTGGGCTTATAGGCCACGACCATTTTGGATTAGAAACAAGGATTCTAGCCCAATCCACTTGAAAAAAACGAAAAAAACTAATTTAGGGACAAAATGGTAATTTATAGAAAGTTCAGGCACTTAACCGTAAATTTCAAAATTCTCTATTTAATCCTGAAAAACCTTCTAAACTTAAAAATATGATTCATCCCCTTGAATCATCTCAAAATCCTAAACTAAATCCTCTTACTACTCTTAGAAACTCTAATCTCCTTTCCGTCGTCTACCCGATTACACTCTCCGCCCGTAATACTCAAATTATTTTATTTTTTTCTGAAAAAAATCCTAAACAGACAAAGTTGTAGAAAATAAAATACTAAGCTTAAGTCTCTCGTTCACGAATTAAAATTAGGTCTTTTGAGCAGCATTATTATACTGTCAATGGAATTCGCAGACCGGGTTTCGCCTGAATTTCCAACCTAAATTTTAATCGTAGTTTCCTACGGTCAAGTAGGATTAAATACTATCCTCCGTTCACTTAGATTAACTTTATAAAACTCTAATAAACTTATAAACATATTTATATGTATTTACTGTTATTTAAAACAGTAAAATACAGGGTGTTACAGTAGGTGTGGATGATGAGGGTGCAGCCTGTGTCCCGACCACATGAGGCTGGGTGGGGGGGTGCAACTCCATCACCCTGAGGTGTCCCGTCCACAGAGGTACTGGTAGGGTGGTCTCGATCTGAAGGCTGTGGGTCGACCGGGGAAGGGACTCTCACAGCACGACCTCCACGACGACCCCTACCTCTAGAGGAATCTGCCATCTGTGAAAAAAATGAAAAGATGATTACACAACAGTGTAAATAATACAAAAATAAATTACCTAATAAGTAGAATGACATTTACACAATGAATTATGACATAAATAAATTACCTAAGTAGAATCTCCGTCACTAAATTCACCCTCACTCTCATCAGTATCACTTGATCGGAATGTACCTTCGCTAGATGCGTCCAACTCGGATTGATCCATTAACTCTCTTTCAACTTCTTCCCCATTTCCGAAAATGTCCGCCAGAGAATTAACAATAATGTCCGGGGTAATTTGCAACGGTACGTGGGGTTTTGATAACTCATCATCTTGGTACGGAGCAACTTTTTCAGGCTGGTTGATTACATTATCAGTAATTATACTGCGAGCCTTTATCTTAATAACACCCAACCAGTCATGATGTCCTTCAGGATATGGCGAGTAATAAACCTGCTCAGTCTGTTGTGAAAAAATGAATGGGTCGTACGCCTTATTATACCTTCGAGACAGCCTAACTTGAACAATACCATAATTTTTATCTATTTTTGTCCCTACGTCAAGAGTAGGATCAAACCAATCACACTTGAAGATAACTAACTTCATCACGGGGAAACCGGTATAATCGAGTTCAAGGATGTCAGTTAGAACCCCATAGAAATCATCCTCTACATTGCCATCAGTGGCTCGCACACAAACACCATAGTTAGACGTCTGCATTCCTTCATTCCATGTTTTTGTGTTAAATTTATATCCATTTACAAAATAAGTATTCCATGATGTAACACATCTGTTAGGCCCCCATGCCAAATTTGTCAACAATGGATTTTGAACATTGTTTTCTGGATCTAGTACCTAAAAAATCAAATATTATATTATTCTTATACATGCTATATATTTAAGGAGATAAAATGTATTTCAACAAATGAAGGTGCTTAACCTACATATTTACTGAACCACGTAGCAAAGTGAGAAGTAATTTCTCGATCAACCTGATCGTTTGAAATGTCAGGTTGGAGATCCCTTAGAAAATTGCCATACATCCTGCATATGGGAGATTAACAGCAGGACGATTAATAATCATAAATGTCAATTGAACTTATAAAAGACATTGTAGAAACTTACTCTAAATATGGCGCGACCTCTTCACAATTTTGAAGGATATACAGATGAGCAGCATTAATGTCACGCTGCTCCAAGAAATATCCTTTTGATTTGCCACTAAATCTGCCCGGATAGTTGAATATTGATATAGGAGGACTAGTTGAACTTCCTTCGCCCGAATCAACGTTTCTAGGCATCCTTGTCCTTCTCGTGTTAACTTCGTCCGGATAGAAATAAGAGGCAAAAGTGGAAGTCTCCTCTACTAAGTATGCTTCACAAATGGAACCCTCCACTCGTGCCTTGTTCTTGACTTTGTGTTTAAGGGAGTGCAAGAACCTATTACAGAGGGATACATACAAATAATTACTAGTTTTAGGGAAAGCTAAACTACGCTCTCGTGTTCGTTAATTTCATATGTATTAAGTAAAATAGTTGATGTTGTTTACCTCTCAAATGGATACATCCAGCGGTATTGGACTGGGCCACCAACTCTTGCTTCGTACGGTAGATGAACTGGAAGGTGTTTCATGGAATCAAAGAAACTCGGCGGGAAGATTTGTTACAGCTTATATAACAAAACGGGTATCTTGACTTCCATATCCTTTAATTGATTCACATTTAGTGTTGTCGATGTAAGCTCCCAGAAAAAGTGGCTAAGCTCAACAAGTGGGTTCCAAAATTGCTTCGATAATGCGTCGAACGCAATTGGAAGCAACCGTTGCATGAGCACATGGCAATCATGACTCTTCATTCCATGTAACTTGGCTTCCTTAATGTCAACACATCTACCCAGATTGGAAGCATACCCATCTGGTAACTTTAGTTCTTTAACCCACTTATAGACGGCCACTTTCTGTGCTTTGCTTAGTGTATAACTTGCCTTCGGTTTGATAAGTCTGCCACGACCACCGTCCTGCAACTCAAGCTCCTTCCGATTACAAATGTCAGCCAGGTCCAATCGGGATTTATTTGTATCCTTTGTCCTCGCCTTGATGTCCATCACAGTGTCAAACACATTCAAAAACACATTCCTCTCAGTATGCATGACATCAATGTTGTGACGGAGTAGCTGCGTCCTCCAATACGGCAACCTCCAAAATATACTTTGTTTTGTCCAATTATGGTTGACGCCATAATCAGGAATATGTTCTCCTTGGGTTTCATGGACGAGCGATAAGTACTTTACTCTGCGCCATGCATTAGGACCAGTCAAACGTGGTGGAGGCGGTGTTGTCTCCGCACAACGCTTCTTGAATGCATTCTTGTTTCGCCTATAAGGATGATCTTCTGGAAGGAATTGACGATGACAATAAAAATATGAGATCTTTCGAATGTTTTTAAGCGTGAATGCCTTCGATCGCTCCATACATATTGGGCATCCAAGCTTCCCCACGGTCATCCAACCCGACATCATCCCATAAGCAGGAAAGTCGTTGATCGTCCACATTAAAGCTGCTTTCATGATGAAATTCTGCCTCAAAGATACGTCATATGTCAACACACCATCATTCCACAGCATTGTCAACTCATCTATCAGCTGCTGCAAGTACACATCAATCTTACCTTTTGGATTAGACGGACCCGGAATTATGACTGTTAGGAACATAAACTCCCGCTTCATGCACATCCCCGGGGGAAGATTGTACGGAGTCAGGATAACCGGCCAACAAGAGTATGCTTTTCCAGACTGCCCAAAAGGATTAAATCCATCAGTAGATAACCCCAATCGGACATTGCGAGGGTCCTGCGAAAATGCCATATGAACCCTATCAAAATGCTTCCAAGCTTCTCCATCAGATGGATGACACAAGATATCTTGCTCCCTCTCATGCTCACTATGCCACCTCATGTGAGCTGCAGTGGCCATCGAAGAGTACAATCTTGTAAGTCTTGGCACGAGCGGAAAGTACCACATCTTTTTTAGCGACCTCTTCTTCTCAATGCCCATCCTAGTGGTTGTCTTATACCGATCCACACCACAAAATTGACAACATGTTATGCTTTCCGCTGAATCATCCTTATAGTACAACATACATCCATTCGGGCAACAATCAATTTTCAAACACCCCAGACCCAAATTTTCCACAGACTTCTTAGCATGATAAAAACTAGTAGGCATCCGATTGTCTTCTGGCAACGCCTTGGACACTGACCTGGTGAGGCGATTAAAACAACCTTCTTGCATATTGTAGTCAGATTTGATACTCAACCATTCCATGCACATCGACAACTCCGTGTACTCCCGACATCCTTCCCACAATGGAGATCGTGCAGCACTCAGCATATCATAGAATCTTTGAGCTTCGGGATTCGGATTCTCCTCTATGTATTGGGAACCCATTCCACCATCTTCTCCCCCATCTTCTTCTAGTACAACACCAACCGATGGTCCAGCATGATCCATTATCATCTGCTCGTATGGATTCAATTCTTCCCTCCGGTCACCACTTCCATAGTACGAACCTTCAACCACAATCGGGTTTAAGTCAGGCAACGTCTCACCATGGTTACTCCACCAATAGTAATCAGGCATGAAGCCCTTCTCATAAAGATCGGCTACAACTCCATCCACGCTTTTGAAAGATTGACACTTGCATCTTTTGCAAGGACACCTCAATTGATCACCTCCCAGTCTTATAAATCTCTCCTGGCTAACAACAAACTCTATAAACTCACCCACTCCAACTCTATACTCTTCCCTAAGACGTTTATTCCGATCCAACCTACGATACATCCATTTCCGATTCTCCGGAATATCCATTGCTGGCAATTAAATAGCCTGACCAATCCTACAATAACACTTATATATTACGGTGCATTCCAATAACTCCATCAATCTCGTTCTTATGACAAGGTATGAACCTATCCCATTCGATAAGAAACCTTTGCCACACTCGGCTACTAATAGTTATTCCCATATTCAAATACCTTATACTTGACAAAATTTTGGCAGCATTTCCCATCGGTCTCCAAGTTACACTACTCGAGCACGGTCAGAATCACCGCGATCAAGTATGCACCAGGAGAACAAAAGGAAATGCATCAGACCGAGATTTCAACAAGTATATAAGGCATTTGAACATTGAAATGACTATTGTACGAGTGTGAAAAAGGTTTTTTCCCAAACTGTCCCACTTGGACAATTCAAGATTCAATACAATGAGCATGCATACCTTGATAAGTTATGCATGCTCATTAATATTGAATCTCAAATAAGAAACTAAGGCTTTCGTAAATTAATTATTACCTCTAACAGAAAATAAAACCATTAACCTATAAATATTGCAACATTGTTGAGCTTATATAAATTGCAGCGTAAATCAATACAAACTTAGATTAAATATTGTAGCAAACATCCTATTGAGCTCCGCTCTCCACTAACAAGTAGCAGTTAATTTTCAAACACATGCATAATTTCTAAATTATCAGCACACAACCAGCATCCCGCCTTTCAGACAGGATCACATCCTATTGAGCTCCGATCTCCACTAACAAACAACACATATTGACAAACACATGCATAAACATTAAATTATCAGCATACAATCAGACAAGATCACATCCTATTGAGCTCAGCTCTCCACTACCAAACAACACGATAATTCACATAATACATTAGAAGCACCACACATATCAGTACCTATTAGACAAAGCAAAACCTTAAAAGAGAGTATTGAGAGAACTTACCTATTCGACAAAGCAATACCAAGTAAGGATAAGGGAAGAGCCGCGAACAACGAAGATCAGACAAGGACCTATAATGCATAAATAAAAATAATCGTGTCAGAGCTGAAATGACAACATTTGATAATATTACTTTAACCTTATACTAATTTGATATATATTTTTATAAACCAAATATCATTTTGAGATTTTCACTTAAAAGAGTTATAATTTACTTTTGGATCCATGCAGAGTTGGGAGACCAACCAGTGAAGAATTTCCAATGCAGAATCCGTCACGGTCTGGCCGTGATGGCCATCACGACCGTGACAGGCCAACCAGTGAAGAAGTTCCAAGGCAGAATCCATCACGGATAAACCAACCGGTGAAGAAGTTCCAAGGCAGAATCCGTCACGGCTTAGCCGTGATGGCCATCATGGCCGTGACGCGCATTACCAAATCTTATACGCAACAAACACCCAGGTAGAGAAGCACAAAAAAAAAAAAGGCAAAGACATTAGAAAATCAGCTTTTCTATCAAGTTGTAGTGCCCGTGAACACAGCAAGGCCACAATTACCAAATATCTACTGGCCACACACAACATATAGCAGCAAACTAGGACCAGCAGGAGAAACTCCACACGACCTACAAAACAAAGCCAAGACTAATATACATTAAATAGAACATATATTAGAAACCATCTAAGAAAATTATGAAAAAAACACCAAAACTATAACTCAAAAGCACACCCAAGTCATTGCTACCAAGCACATGCCGATGGATCAAGTCTAAAAGATTCAGAAACTTCACAGCTTAAAAATGATCAAAGCGTACATAAATATATACATGTGACATATACAATATCATTGAAATAGTAATTCATTTACTCGAACAAGCTTCAGCAGATGCACTAAAAGATTGACAACGAGACCCAGGAGGAGACAAGCCTTGCACAGTTAGCATGGTTTGGCAACCAAATCCATGAACTGTTTAACTCCAGAAATCAAACACGATTGAGAAAACCGACCATAAAGTTATCAAAATTACATTTGCTTTATTTTAATGACACAAAATTCAATATATTGTTAGCAAGTGCAACAGCAACAAGCCAAAATCATAGGTGCTAAACATGAAAATCAAGACAACCCAACGTGGAGACAAGAAAAATAAACCCACAGTTCAATCAACTGAGAAACAAGAGATGATACAAAACTACACCAAGGGAACAGTCAGAAGAAGAAACTAAAATCATAACACCGTGAAACAAGGTTTAAAACTTAGGCATGCCATCCATCTACTGTTCAGAAAAGCTTGTCATGCATGCCACCTTGTCGACAGGTTAAATTGGTGCACCCCACAATGCTACTTCAATTTGGACGTGTTTTACCTATAAAGGTAGATATGCAGTCTGGACAACCAATCTCATGCCTTTGTATGATAATAGTAAAGGAACACGGGAATCCAACTTAAACCTAAAACTGCACATACTACCCACTACTGTGCTCTAGAAACCACAAACCGAGTAATAATAAGCCCCCTTGTCAGAAGAAAATGAAAAGACAATAGGAACAAATCAAGCCAAGTCTATCATAATACACAATGGGCCTGATTGAAAATTTATCACAATGCTACATGATATTACGGAAATATAACAAATAAAGATATGAAGCAGCTAAAACCTCCATGGTAGATGCACCTGATACTTTCACATAAGACTGCTCCAAACTACTTATAGACACACTATCCCTATGAAACTTACTGTCATTCTACTTTGAAAACAACCTCCTAATTAGCTGAATGTCCAATCTCTAATTAACTCAGTACTGATTCTGAGTTTACATGGCCATTCCCCCCAAAATCTCCTTAGCTGAATCTCCCTTACCCTTGCTACCAAATATCCATTCTGTTAGAGACACGGAGAATGAGAGAAGAGGAGAGAAGACAAGGTAGCTTACCCTTGGTGGTGGTGGTGTCACCGGAGCTGCGGACAGTGGTGGCTCAAGGGAGGCGGTTCAGGTGCGCTACAGAGACAGAGACAGAGAGACATCAGAAAGAGAGAGAGAGAGAGAGAGGGGGAAGGTGGAATCACTCACCGAAGGTGGCCTGGCGGTGACCAGAGCACAGACTTCGCGTGGTGGCAGGGAGGAGCAGAGCGTGCAAGAGAGAGAGAAGAAAAGAGAAGGAATGAGAGAAATGGGGAAGAAAGGGGAAGGGCTCGCGATTTAGGGATTTTAGTTTTAGTGACCGAATTATTTGGTCGCTATATCGGTCGCTAAATGGGTTACTTTGAATTTTGAATTCATAAATTCAGCGACCGATTTAAAATTCGGTCGCTAACACGCTCTATCTTAAATTTTTTACGCGCCATTTAGCGACCGATTTAATATCCGTCGCAACTATAAAATATATTTAAACCGTTGCATTTAATTCGGTCGCCATTTCGGTCGCTAAAAAATCATAAATTTTTGCCTTTTATTTTCCTTTATTTTGCGACCGAAATAGAGACCGATACCTCTGCTACGCTATATTTCGGTCACTATTTCGGTCGCAATATCAACTCTAATCAGTGTTTGATTTAGATCCTATAATCGGTCGCCATTTCGGTCACAAACAGCAACCACCAAATTCGGTCACTATTTTCGGTCGCTAAATGAGCTTTTTTTTGTAGTGATATACAAATGTGCTTGAAGCACTTCCTCTCGACCCATTCTCTTAACAGTAATACCTCGTGTACCCTTACCATCACATCTTCCCTCATGACGAGACATAGGAAGCCCTACAGGTTCCGCTTCTGACATGTAGTCTGTACAAAACTCGATAGCTTCTTCTGCAACGTACATTTCAACAATAGATGCTTCAGGACGGTGTGGATTCTTCACATACCCTTTCAAGATCTTCATGTATCGCTCAACTGGGTGCATCCACCTTAAATAAACGAGTCCACACAATCTAATCTCCCTTACTATATGAACAATCAAATGAACCATGATGTCAAAAAATGAAGGGAAAAATACATCTCCAATTGGCACAAGATAATAACTGCCTCATTTTCCAACTCATCCAACTTCTGAGTGTCAATGACTTTGCTACATATAACATTGAAGAATAAGCACAACCTAGTTATGGTATGTCTAACTTTTTTAGGCAAGATGTCCCGAATAGTCACTGACAGTAGTTGTTGCATCAAGACGTGACAATCATGAGACTTTAAGCCAACTAATTTGAGATCTTTCATTGAGACAAGCCTCTTGACAATAGTGAAAATATTGTTTCCTAGTTTTAAATTTTGTGAAGAAAATGATGAAAAAATAAATACAATTTTAGGCTCACTAATAATTTTCAATTGTACTAGGATGAGGATGCTTTTTTCGGAGATTATGCAACCTCACACAAGAAACTCTCAGAGATAGGCTTCAATTTCAAGCCTCGTTCCACACCGGCCCAAGGAGCTATAGATATTGTTATTGCCACAACTGTGGTGATCCTTGGTTACTTACTTGAAGTGAATAGAAAGGCCAAGTGAAGAGATTATTATTTAATTATTATGATTAATATACTACTAATGTTATTGTCCCCAAGATTGGGCTACTGGCTTATTTTCTTGTTTCCAAAACACATGATGACTTCCCTTAAAAAAAACACATGATGACTTTATCAGCTTCAATTACTACATAAAATTATAATGCACATTTGATATTCTCTTTTAACTTATTTTATATTCTTTATGGCCTTATAGTATGTTTGATTTAGTTTTGGGATTTCAAAAGTTCAATTAAACATACACTGAACCCCTTACTCATTGGCGTATTATATAGTTAACCATAAAAAGTTGAAAAGCATGGATAAATGGGATATAAGAACATGTTGGCAATCAAGGGAAGCCTTACAAAATAAGTTCTAATGATGCTAATGGGAAACTAACACTAACATAGAATGTTACTGTGGTATCATACTTCATACCTCCATCAAATGTTACCTCAAATCCACAGGTCGAACCTGATTCCTATACCCAAATCTTGTGATATCATCATCATATATATTTTCCCAAGTGCTATACTAACTTAGCAATCCAAATGCTATACAAAGTTGTTATGATTTATTTACATCTATCTTCTTCACTTACTATGAGTACAAGCACAAACAAAACTTCCTTCTCCAAAGGTACCTTCAAATCCTAAGCAAAATTCAAAACCCAAGTGTTCCAAACATTAAGAATTAGCACCTCACATCAAGAAGAAAAAGTGAAAACATTAAAACATTAAAACTCGGCCCCCAGAAAGACACCCAAAAATCCTTTTTGAAGCACATCCTTGGAATTTGGAAACCAACCCACAATGTAGAACCCATTTTGGAGTTTGAAACCAAGAATTCAACATTCATGATTATCACTCAAATAACCCAGATCTAAAAGCTAAATTAGGAGTACCAATTAGCATGTAGGGACATGAAAAGGCAAGACTTTTCAGTAAGTAAATCACATGAAAGGATTCATGAGAGAGCTCAGAAGAAGCTTGTGGACGACGACAGTGATTCACGAAGGAAGATAGAAGTGCTGGCTAGTGCGGTGGAGGCGCGACGACGATGATGGACTGGTGTAGCGATATGTGCGTTGTTGTGTGGCTCGTGCTGTTGTGGAAGAGGGTTAGGTGCGGCTGGAAGTGGTTTAGGGGAGGTGGCCGCACGGCAATGGTTTAGCAGCGGCGACGTTTGAACCGTTCCCAACGAGACGACAGTGTGAGTACAGACAGTGGATGACGGTGTGAGCACTAGGGTTCGAATGGTTTTGGGTCGAAATGTTTTGTTTGAGTAGCGTGCAAGAGAAAGGAGGGAACTGAATAGAAAATAAAGGTTTTAACATCGGTTCTTTACATAACTGATGTCTAAAGTGTTGCTAGATTAAAATTTTAACATTTGTTCATCAACTTTCAACATCGGGTCAATAACCAACCGATGTGTAAACTTATGCTGGACTTTTCAACATCGGTTAGAAATACAACCGATATCTAAAGTTATGTCTGGTTTATAATTTTATATTTTGTTTCAAATTTCAACATCGGTTTGGTAAAATACCCGATGTCAAAGGTTTATGACATCGGTTATTTAGGGAACCGATGTTAAAAGTTTTCCATTTAATTTCAAAAATGCCACCACCTCCTTTTTTAACATCGATTATTTTTTAACCGATGTTAAATCGTGACGTTAAAAACATATTTTGCACTAGTGCTAGAAAACACAGAAGAAAGAAGAAAAACGTGTGGGGCCCAGCTAAAAAGTTTTCTTCGCTCAACTGTGAAGAGAATGGCATACGGCTCTGTTCTACAACAAAAATGGTGTCTTTGTTTGCTCTTCATGTGGATTTGTTCTGCAACAAAAACAATCATCTTCCTTTGGAGAAAAGATGCAATGAAAGTATGTTGAAGGTGGGGTAAGAGAGAGTCAGAGACAAAAGTCAGGGGATGTAGAAGAAGAAAGATAAAATGGAGGGGGTGCTTAAGAATGGGTGGGTGGGGTAGGACCGTAGGATGAAAATTTTTAGGGAAAATTGCACTTTTGGTCCCTTAAGTTATTTATTTTATTCAGATTGGTCCCTTAAGTTTTTTTTTTGTGACAAACTAGTCCCTTAAGTTTTCTACCGTTAACAACGTTAGCCCAAACGTCAAATTCCATCAAACTCCGTTACTGACTTGCTGAGCTGGCCGTTAAGTGCACATATGGACATGTCTTCGTGGCAAAAACAAGAAGACGTATGGGAGAGGGAAAAACGACGTCGTTTCACACCGACTCTTCAAATTTCCACCCTCTTACTTAGTTACGTGAAGAAGGAGTTGTTTGTGTTATTGGAGGGAAAATTTCAGAGGGTTAGGGCGTGGAGAGCTTGAAGGTTACATAGGTCTCTGATCAGCTCCTCAGTTTTGTTTCCATTTGCTTGCATCTACCGCTAAGTTTAGGTATGTTTTCGTTCCCAAAATCTTCCTGCTTTTGTGCGTTTTGTGATGTTTTTGATAATAGGTTCATTATTGCTTTCTATATTTGGTTTTTGCTTTCTTTATGGATTACGCATGTGGGGTTTAGGGTTTGGTTTGTTTGTTCTTCATCTTTTAATGAATGGGGAGTTGCTTTGTGTTTAAGGTTTTGGATTGGGGTTTACGTTTTGGTGATTACACTTTGCACTTGGGGTCTCTATTTTTTGTTGTTTTGGTTGTCCCTATGCATGCGGTTAGTTGTTTATTAGGAAATGCCTAGGTTTATTGTGGTACATTATGGTTGGTTGAGGTATCCATTTATTGGGTTATTTTCTAGTGTGTTGATGTCTGTTTCTTTTGATTCAGGAATTGGGTCATTTTTCTTTATTGATGTTCATCATAGTGGGTACTTTGTGAACCCAGAGAGGACAACATATCATCGTTTCTATTCTGAATGGAAGTGTGATTCAGATAGGTGAAGTTATTGGGAGGTCTTATCCATAATTCGAGAAATGGGCTATCCGGAAGTAGTTAGCATATGGTATAGGGTAGATGGAGGTGGAGATGGCTTAAATCTACTGTTAGATGATGAAGGTGCTATGGAAATGGTGGATATTGCCAAAACCAAAGGGAGAGCTGAGATGTATCTAATCCACCCAGTTTCCCAGCCGAAAATAATCAATAAGCCACCTACAAAGGCTAACACTAATGAGACTGGTGGAGTTGCAGTTGTTGAAGATGTTGAGGCTCAGGGGGACAAGGATGGTGATGCAGTGGACCTAGGGGCTGATAAGGATGATGTGAACCAGGGTGGGGTTGAAATGGAACAAGATGGGGCTGAAAGGGACCACGGGGCTGACAATAATGGGGATGCGGGGGCTGAATTGAACAAGGAGTCTGAAGTGGACAAGGATGGGGTTGAAGGAGTTAATGATGGTGTTGTGCATGATTATGATAGCGAGGATAGTGCAATGAACATCAGGTTTGGAGACTCTGATGATGAAGTGGATGATAATGTCTACTTTGATGGTGAAGCTGTTGGTGTGGGTTCTGGGCAACATAAAGGAAAAGAGAAGGTTGCTAGCCAATCTGCTGAGCCTACTTTAGGTGGACAAGAGAATGTTACTGGGCAATCTGCTGAGACTAGCATAGGAGGACAAGAGAAGGCTGCTGGGCAATCTGTTGAGCCTAGCACAGGTGCAACCAAGAAGAGGAAGCAGAGTGAGAAAGTGGTGAAAGGTAAGAAAAGAGGTCGTGGGAGACCATTCAAAGCGGCTGCACAACCTTCTCCAGCCGAGGCAAGTCAAGAAGGGAATGCTGAGGCACATGATTTTAGTGAGAGTGACTCACTGAACTTTGAAACCAGAAATGAGGTTGGTGAGAGAACTAAAGACAGGGGACTGTTTGATGATGAGTATGAGTCAGAGGACATAGGAAATGGTGAAGAAACAGAATCTGATGAAGATGGTATGCAATCAAGAGCCAAATATAACTCATTTGTTATGCCAAAGAAGATGATAGATTACAAGTGGCAGTTGGGAACTGTATTTTCAAATAGGGATGAATTTAGAGAAGCTGTGATCACATATTCCATTCACAATGGGAGAAATTTGAGGTTTAAGAAGAATGATAACAAGAGAGTGCGGGTTAGATGCAAGGAGGGTTGTGACTGGATGGCATATTGTGCAAGACTCCCACATGAAGACACTTGGCAACTTAGAAATTTGGTGGACACTCATACATGTAGCAGGGAGTACAGAGTGACGTTCCTGAGTGCAAGGTGGCTTGGAAAGAAATTGTGTTCTGGTGTAAGGGAGAACCCAAAGCTGAGGCTGAAAAACATTTGTGACAGGGCACATGAAATGTGGAATGCTGGTGTAAGTAAATCTAAAGCATACAGGGCTAGAAGGGCAGCAATTGATGTTGTAGATGGATCATTTAAAGAGCAGTATCTGAGGCTACATGATTATTGCCATGAGTTATTAAGGTTCAACCCAAGATCCACTGTGAAGTTAGCTGAACAAGCTCCAACACAAGAAGATGATGAACATCCTGAGAGGCCTTTGTAAACATTCTAGAGGCTTTATGTATGCTTTAAAGCATGTAGAGAAAGCTTCATGAAGTGTAGACCAATCATTGGTCTTGATGGATGCTTCCTAAAGGACTACTATGGTGGGTAAATACTGGCAACAGTGGGTAGAGACCTTAATGATCAAATGTTGCCAATAGCAATAGCTGTTGTGGAAGGTGAAACAAAGGACTCATGGAGCCGGTTCTTGGAATTACTAGTGAATGACCGAGGTGGCCAAGGAGTGTGCCAAACTTATACATTCATATATTACCAACAAAAGGTATGTCATTTCAGGTCTTTTAACTATAAAAAATGTTTCAACTTGGTCCCTTAAGCTTTTAGTAAAATTCAAATTAGTCCTACAAGTTTTAAATAAGTTTCAAGTTGGTCCCTAAAGTTATTAGTATAGTTCAATTCAGTCCCTAAACTTTATATTATCTGTTTTTAACAGGGATTGCTACCTGCTATTGATGAGCTACTTCCAGGTGTTGAGCAACGATTTTGTGTTAGGTATCTATACAGTAATTTCCAAAAGAAGCATCCTTGCAAGCAACTAAACGAGATCATGTGGCGATTAGCCAATGCATGTTATCCCCAGGCATGGGAAAGGGAGATGAAGGAGATGAGAAGAGTAAATGAAGAGGCCTACAAAGATCTTCTCAAGATTCCACCTAGATTTTGGAGCAAATCCGGATTCACATTCAATTCCAATGTGATGTTTTGGTTAACAATATGTCAGAAACATTCAACAGTGTCATTATGGGACCTAGACAGAAACCAACCGTGACAATGATGGAAGAGATTAGAGTATACTTGATGGAGAGGTGGGCAACCAACAGACAAAAAATTGCATCATTCAACAGAAGCATATTACCTAGAATAAAGAAGAGGTTAGAGAAAGAAAAGGAGGCTTCAAGGAATTGGATACATAGGTATTGAATCTGACCGAGACACTGTTTATAATCATATTTAATGTCATTATCTAACTCAAATGTTGTGTGTTTTGTTTGTGTTCATCAGATGGGCTTCAGAGCATATATTTGAGGTCAAACACATCAATGCACATGGAGACAAATATACAGTTAACCTGCTGCAGAAGGAGGGTTCATGCAGAAGATGGAATCTCACAGGCATCCCATGTGCTCATGCAGTGACTTGCATGAATTACCTGAATCAGGATCCAGAAGATATAATCCCAATATACTATAAGAAGGAAACATATGAGGCTTGTTATCAGCCAAAAATATACCCAACCAATGGATCAAATATGTGGGTTGCAACTGAGTTCAATGACATTCATCCCCCTCCACTGAAAAGGCAACCGTGATGAGAAGACGAGAGACAACACGAAGGTAACCAGGAAGGGGTTGCCCAATAAGTGTAGCAAATGCAAGCAAAGTGGGCACAACAAAGCAAGTTGCAAGGGTGGCCCAACATAGAGCCAAACACAAGCCCAAACTGCACAAGCGCAAACTCGGCCCCAAGCTGCACAGACCCAACCAGCTGCTACACAGGCCCAACCACCTCCTGCACAGTCCCAAGCTCAAGGCACACCTGCACAGGCCTATCCAGTTGCTGCACAGAGCCAGCCAATGCCTGCAACTGCACTTAGCCAACATCAAATCCCACCCATTGCTGCATAAAGCTAGCCTCAAGCCCAAGTTGGAAAAAAGAGTGCAGCACAATTCAGGCCACCTGCAGCTTTTGCATCCAATGTCAACCCGAGGCCCAATATCCAGACGCTAACTACTACATCAGCTGCAAGGACCAATCCAAATTTTTTAAGGCCAAAGCTTGCACCAAAACGGGCCAACAAATGATGCTGCGGCTGTGTGTGTTGGGTTTAGGTCTTTTGAAGTATTTTGCACTTTAGTTTAGGTCCCTTAAGTTGGTGGTTGTCAGTCTTTATTAAGCTAAGTTAAGTTGTGTTAAGTTGTGGATGTAATCAATGCTTTTGCAATTATATCTATGTGTTAAGTTGTGGAAATAATGTGTTTTCCTTTTGCTTGTGTTGGTTGTGTTTATGTCATCTGGCTACTGTCTTGGATTATTGTGGATGTCACATTGCTTATGTTAGACAAAAATAGCATTACTAATACATACAACATTCATTGATGAAAATTACATTAATGGTCATAGCTGTTTACAAACACAACTTACTTCATCAAACTAAACACAACATACATTACATAAAACCCTCCTAAACCAAGCCTACATTACAATCCTTCACCTAATGGATCTTTTCACTGCATATGGATTTGAATGGACAAGTTTTCATAATATTAAATCAAGGAAAACACAAGCCAGCAACAACAAACAAGAAGCAACTGTTGCAATTTTCATCCATTTTCTTGTTTTCTCCAAAGATTGCTGCAAAAATAGTATCCTCCTCTTCTGTCTCAAAATCTGGAAGTCCTTCTCACACTGAACTCTCGGATCATACCATTCAAAGAAGTTGCAGTAAGCATCTGGGTCATTCCACCGCAAAATAGAATGGAAAAATTCAAAAAATTCAAAACAGCCATGAATGAGCAGAAAATGCTTACATTGTAGAACCTACAGCCCCAAAATTTCTTTCCATAGTTCTTCATAGTTAGCAGTTGGGTGCCCAGGAACCAAGCGTGCTATTGGATATGGTGGACGAATCGGACCTCAAATTGCAAGATTCAGTGGGATCTCTCGTGAATGAAGCCATTATTGCAGAGGAAGATAAGGATTTGGAAGGAAATGGGTGAACCCTAACCCTAGGTCAACATTTAATAGGAAGAAGAAGACCCAAATTTCCCCAACGGTTAGAATTGCCACGTAGACATGCCCAAATGTGCACTTAACGGCCAGCTCAGCAAGTCAGTAACGAAGTTTGATGGAATTTGACGTTTGGGCTAACATTGTTAAACTTAAGGGGCTAGTTTGTCACAAAAAACTTAAGGGACCAATCTGAATAAAATAAATAACTTAAGGGACCAAAAATGTAATTTGTTAAAATTCTTAATTTATAATTTTAATTAATATTTATTCTAAAATATTTTTGTTATATGTTTACATTTTTAAAAAATGAAACAAGGATAAAAATGTCTTTTCACCAAAACTAAACTTTTATTTCTCTTCTACTTATTCCCTTTTTCTATCAATCCAAACAATCTAAAAATCTACTCATTTTCTACATATTCTCTTTTCTCCCCTACTTCTTTCTACCCTACTTCTTTCTTCCCTATTTCTTCTCATAGCCAAACATAGCGTTAAAGAAAATTTTCCACTAATAGAATCCAAAAGGAAAAAATGCCATAATTTTGATGTACTTTTGCTTCATATAAATCGCTGATCAACCAAAAATAAAAAAGGCTTTTCTCTCTCCCGTAAAACCTTTTACCAACTAGAAAGCTCCAAAACAAGTTCAAAATGTCAGCCCAGGGTCAAGCAAGTGTGGCTCTTGTTTTAGGTCTCTCAAAAAAATAAATTTTCCATTTACAAAAAATCCAATTTGTATCTTTTTATATTAATATCTTTTTTATACTTTTGCTACATTAAGAAACATAAGTTAGCCCACTTGGTATGAAAGGTTAGCATTTGCTGCAAGGTCCAGGGTTCAACTCCTCATTCTATATAAATTAATTATTTTTATATGAGAAAATTGTTGGGTTAATTTGTTATTTTTTTAAATGGCCTCGACACAAGAGTTTGTTTTAGGCCTCAATAGATGTTGGGCCGACCCTGAAAATCCCCTCTTCTAAAGCTGTTTGCAGCTTTCTTTTTACCGGCAAAAACGTTACACAAGAATCTCCATAAAAGGAATAAAAGCTACCATTGGTACGTTGATAATTTTGGAGAGTAAAGGATAAAGAACTAAAAATAATGAAGGTAATAAATTGGAATCAAGACAAGCTAACTAAAACTATTAAAGGTGATTAAAAGTAATAGAAGAATATTAAATATTGGGTCATGCTAACCAGTGTCCTAAGGACATTAGTTAAGGAAACAACTTGGGTATGTTAAACGGATTTGGATACTCTCATGTTGGGTATTCAAAATGGGGTTATGCTGGGATCTTATCATTAAATCGATCATTTCATGAGAATTCAACATGAGGGGTCATGTGGGATCTCACCATGCATTAAATCTCATTGATAAGTCTCACTTAAAAAATATGTAAGCGGGATTTAATGATGAGATCCCCACACAACCCATTACATTGAATCTCAATATGAGATGATCCAAATCCATGGTAAATGGTAAACCCTTTTGGTTTTGCTTAGGCAAAATTACATTATTATTTTTTATGATTTGATTTAATTACATTTTACAATCTTTCTATTTAATTTTTTTTAAGCAAGGTGAGTCCTATGTTACCATAATTTATTGATAAAAAGAAGAAAAACAAAAGAAAATAGAATCATGGGGGGACATAAACCAAAACCCATGTAAAGAAAACAAGAGTCAATTAACTCTAACATTACGTTTTCTATTCTTCCTCAGATTATACTTCTGAGACTTAGACATAACCACCGTGAAATCAGAATCAACTTCAGTAGTGTTATCATTATTTAGGTCATTCTCTAAGTCATCCTCATCCCTATTTCCCAATAAGTTAGCAAGTATCTTCATATCATGAGCAATGTTAGGAAGCATAGGGATTGAATTAGTCTCAGGACTCTCAAGATTCTTACCACTAATTGTTCAATCACAGGTAGCCCTGAAAGCAGACACTGGAGTCGGAGTATTCTTGGTTGTAGAATAAGAGTTAGTTGCAACAGAAGTTGAGATATGTGGAATGAAATTCGAGACATGATTAGGAGACTCATCATAAATGGTCTCAACCGATCATTGTCATTCAAATTTTCGCTCGGAGATGTATCAATCTGTTCATTGTCTTCATTTGGTTTTTGCTCTGGAACCTTAACCGAAACATTGTCATTCGAATTTCCATTTGGTGATATACCAATCTGACCATCAACTGATTTACGTTCTGGAACCTTGGGAACATATGCTTGCTTAGTCTTCTTCGCCAATTGCGGATCATTATGCACCACGTCCTCCTATCTTTATGCTTACTTACATTGGCCTATCTTTAGATTTATGATGAGTGTCAGGGTATAAGTGCAATCTGTAAAAAAAAAAAAGGATAAGTGCAATGACAACATAAATTTCAAGAGCTAATTATAAGGAAAACATAAACCCTAAAATGAGAGCTCAATGTAATTTTTATAACAAGAGAGGTGTCAAATATAATTAAATAAGGGAGGTGAGTATAATTTTTCCTAAATAGTATAATCATCAAACAAACACTTTTGCTTGCACGACACATGGGGGTTTTGACAGGTTTAATGTGAGACGGATCACAAAATAGAAGTTAGTGCTGAGTTAGTTTAATAACTTAGACTTTTAGTTGACAATTAGTTGAGTTGTCGGACTGAGTTACTTAACAGTTTGTCAAATTGGTTAAATTGGTGGAATAGCCTTTTGCTTAAAAGAAGAGAAATAAGAACTTTTAATAATAAGGACACCTTATAGATGTAGCGTACTCTGTTTTTTTCCTCCTTAAAGTCAATACTGACATGCATTAGAAAACAGCTGATAAACAGCTTTTCGAAGAGTTTACGTTAACAATATAAAAAGCCATAGAAGGGGCATTCCCCAACCAGGTTTTTGATCTTGAGGTCCTAGATAAGAAGGTGATGTGACTCCGGCAAGTGTACCGGATTAAAGCAAGTAATAATTAAAACGGCAAGTAAATTACCGAGTATCGAACACAGGGATTGGGTGACCAATTTGTCTAGATTTGAAGAAAATAACTAATATTTGACCAAGTCAAAGATGAGAGAGAATGTTGTTGGGATGAAATCTCTTATCTAAACAATTATCTATTATCTAAATTAAATCAAGATAAAAGATGTTATCTAATCAATTATCTAGATGTTAACTATGATAGTGAGATCTAAGGTCACGAATTCACCTACCCAATTAAGCAATAGATCCAAGTGATTGTTTCTACTCCTAAATTCAATTACATGTCAACTAGGAACCCTCGACTATCCTAATGTCTCTCTCGAGCCCAAAAAGAAATACCTAAACATGCCAATTGCCTATCTCTCGATCCGACAACACACAAGAAGATTCATTAAGCCATTGGTTCCCTATAACGATTGCACTATCTCCTACTCTATCTCTAGCCGTACTCAATCGGTGTTACTAACCCAAGTCCTAAAGCACGAATCTCCTCTCGGTTTCATCGCGCTTGACTAGTTAACCACGTGCACTTTTGATTAACACAATCAAATCAGAATTAGAAAACAAGAATTAAGAATAGGGAGAAGAAAACATCACATAGAAACTATGCCGTCATGAGCGGCTTCATCGATCCCTCAGAAAAGAGGATTAGCTCCACATCACGTTCATAATCAACAACAAATAATTGAAAAGAAAACAAAAAATAATCCTAAACACTAAGGGAGATGCAGCTCCAAGAGAAACAAAGAATTAGATCTAAAAACTACTGCTAAAGATGGGTCTAAGATCCGATCCATATTTTGCACTGAAACAAGCTTTTAATAGAAAAACTGGGCAGCGCACGCTTGCGGGGCGAGCCCATAAAATTGGCTCTAGTTCAAATATGAATCCTAGCGGGGAGAAGGCTATCTCACGGGGAGAGACAAAAAGACTTCAGCTTCCCTGTTGTCTGCTTCGCGGGGCGAACAATTGGGCTCGCGGGGCGAGCCTGAGAGTCTTCTAATTTCCTAATCAGCTGCAGCAGTGTCTTGCGGGGCGAGACACTCTTTTATGCTTTTAGCTTGTTTTCCTCAAGTTTCCTTACTTTCCCGAGCTTCACTTTTTACATGAAAATAAAGGTAGCATTAGAATGCTTTATTGACTAAAAAATAACCAAAATATCCTAAAAACTACTTAAGAGACTCAAAATGTTGCTCGAGGGCAATCAAAGCTAAATTTGGGCGAAAACGAGATTAAACTCACATAATCAGCTCAAAAAGCATGGTCTCACTAGCTATAAAACTAGATAAGCTAGAGGCTTATCAAAATACCCCAAACTTAAACTTTGCTTGTCCCCAAGCAAACTAAAACTCAAAAAGACACAAAATTGGGTAAGCTCAAGGGACTCAATTATTTTCGCACAAATTTCATTCAATTTTATCAATTCAAGTTTTAATTCAATGTTCTCCCATTTTCATCAATGTAATCCCCACATTCATTTACTTTAAACAAATAAAAATTCTCCATTCATGCAATCATCAATCTAAGCAAAGGATCCAAGTTACACATAAAAGGGAGATCACCAATTTCAAAAAATTGCTTTCCTCACAAGGGCATATAGTATTTCACTCTAATCACTCAAGTGTCTAGGTTATCAACATTCACTCAATGTCACATTTAAAGAGCACTTTCCATGAATTTTATTTTCATCTCAAACAAAGTTCCTACGAAAACATGAATGCACCATCAAAAGGTGTTTCATAGGTTGTAATGTGGCCCGGCTTAAGGTAGGATATTCAAAGGTACAAGGCTAAAGACCCTAGGAACTAAGAGAGCATGGATACTTTTACACCTTGACTTTCCACTTTTATTCCTTTTTCCCTTTTTTAATTTTTAATTCTTTATTTTATTTTAGGTGGCTACAACCTTTTCCTTTTAATACCCTTTTTTTGACATTTTTGTACTTTTCTTCTTTTTCTTTTTGCCTTTGGCTTCAACGTTTCCTTTTCTTTTTCTTAACCCAAAACAACATAATATACCCTTGTAGTCACTCCAAACTTAGTTTCCAAACAACATTTACATTGCTAAGTTTCCATGCTCTCCTAAATCCGAAGATTAGGTTAACATGGTTTTTCCAGATTTTTGGCTTATAACATAAGGTCATCAAGAAACATTAGGCTATTAGGCTCAATATGGCTAACTAGGGAACATGCATTAGGAATGGTTCTTTTTAGGCCAAGTAGCTATTTCAAAGAAAATTGCCTAAATCATTTGATGCAAATAAATGAACATGCAAACTATGAAGAGATTCAAGCAAATCCGAGAAATTGCATCTTAACAGTGATTCACACAATTCAAAAAAACAATGTTGGAAGTTCAAATTCCTCACCTGAACATTTATCGCAAATTGTTTGACCGAGATACAATCCCTAGTGTGTGCACCCCTTCACCCAAAACTTATCATAAATCATGCCATCACAATAAAATTTTTCAAAGTTCAATTTTCAATTTTTCACAAGGGGATCAATTTTAAATTTTCAATTCATTGGGAGAAATCATCAAAAATCAACATTTATCATGCAATCCATATATGCTAAATTCAATAAAATCCATTTAAGCTTACCGACACATATAACTCAAAGCAAAGAATGAAAATATAATTAAAAAGAGAAGGGTTTATAAAAACTCATGAAGACGCTTCCACCAGGATCCCATTGCCTGTGGTACAACGACCAAGAGATGCCCAAGATATAAGTCCTTCATCCTGGATCCCATGGCTTGTGGAGTGGAGATGGAATAAGCAAGTGTGAGGAGATTCCATTGGCTTATCTAAGTGTTATGATGAGCTCACTACCACTCGGATCAAATGGCAAGTCATCGCCTCCAAGTATGGCCTTTATTCAAATAGATCCTCCATGAAGCACTAGAAGCATAACTTCTGGAGGCGACCTTAGAGTCTTTGCCGCTATTGATGAAAACTTCAAATGCAAATGGAAGTAACCAACTTTGTTACATCCACACATGAATGCAGCCCAATATACTTATCAATCTCAGAATTTCTATGATCCTCAATAGGAAATGTGAAGGAAGTATTTTCCACACGATTCTTCTCATTTGTCCCTTGTAAAGGAACAATATAAGATATTTCCTCCTTGCACTCCTAAACACTAAGGGAGATGCAGATCCAAGAGGAACAAATAATTAGATCTAAAAACTACTCCTAAAGATGGGGTCTAAGATCCAATCCATCTTTTGCACTGAAACAAGCTTTAAATAGAAAAACTGGGCAGTGCACGTGTAACAGCCTGATTTTAATTATGATGTTCAACCAGTTAAAATATAATTAATTATATTTTAATTTGAGAGTTATAAAGTGTTTTTGATTAAAATAAAATCATATTCATAGTCTACTTTATGGTAGAGGGTTACGATAAAATTTTCGATTGAAAATTCAGACGAAAGTCGGTCTGTATTTTCACTGCCGGTACATGATAGTGTGATTTCGCATCATATTTCATGTACATTTTTTCATGCATTTTCATATAGTTTAGGCATATTTACTTTGATTTTTGTTAGCTTTTCCCTTGGAATGGGTAAGGCGGATTCTTGGTGTTGTTTTGCAGGAATTTAAGGAAAAAAGCTCAGGATTGGTCATGATGGAGCTTGGATGAAGATAGAGATTGAAAAGGGAAGAAAATAGCCAAACAGAGCCCATCACGGCCTAGTCGTGATGACCATCACGGCCATGATCAAGAAAACCGAGAAGATTGAAGGCAAAAGTCAGAAGCTGTCACGGCATAGCCGTGACGCCCATCACGGCCGTGACAGGCCAGGCAGAACTGATCACGGCCTAGCCGTGATGAGGCTCACGACCGTGATGCTCCAAATTTGAAAGCGCTCCCATTCCAGAACACGTCACGGCCGTGACGCCGAGCTGATCTATAAATAAGAGCGCAGCAGACAAAAACAGGAGGCTGGGAACCTCAGTGGAGACCAGACACACACAGACAAACAGGGACTTCTAACCTAGGAGCACTTTTACCCTAGGAAGACCTTGGAGGCTGGCGGTTGAGGAGGACTGGAACCCTAGAATCAAAGGAGGCCGACGGCTGGGAAAAGCTTCCAATGGAGTTTCTTCCTTCCATTCTTCTTTCCTTTGTCCCTACTGTTTTAGTTTTGGCTTTCTCTATGAGTAGATAAATCCCTGTTGTTGGGATTAGATGTAACCAAACTGAATATTATGTATTTGCCATGATTGATTAATCTGTGTTCATGCCTTTGTATTAGTGTTTAATTCCTACTCTTAATGCTTGTTATGGTCTGATCATCCATGATTTGATTTTAAGATTTGATTTGCAATGGGGACGTTCTTATCATTTCTTGATCTGGAATTAATCACCTAGTAAACCTTGCATCTAGGAATGGAGTTTGGTTTATTAGTAATCGCGTAATCCCTAATCGTAATGCAAATTCATTAATCTAGGCCACCTAAGGAATTAGGGTCTATTAGTGGATTTAGGCTCTTGCCATCTGAGGAATCAAGGCTTGAGTAATTTCGTGGGTTGATTTTAATATTTGAAGCATGAATGGGAGGCATCTAGTCTTGGTATTGCATGAGGCTAAGGTTTGGTGAAATTTATTCCCAACACCTCTTTCTGCACTCCAAGTGTTTGTTAAAAGTTCCCAAAAAGACAAAAAAAACATTTTATTGCTTTTCTGTTTTGATTTCTCTTGATTTATAGTTTAGTCTAGATAGTTGCTTGATTTGTGAATTGGTAATTGACAACCGATCCCTGTGGATACGATAACCGGTCTCACCACCGTATTACTTGTATGACTGTTGACTCACCGGCAAGTGTACCGGGTCGTCGTAAGTAATAAAACACGGTAAGAGTCTACCGAGGTCGAACACAAGGATTGGGTTACCAATTCGACTAATTTCGCGAGAAATCCGATAAGTTGGTTAAGTAGAGAAAGTGGTTGGAAAGAAATTAGGGTCACAATTCAAATTAACAAATCGAATCAATCAAAGATATGGTGATGAAATCTGGAATTAAAAGCATCTAAGGTTTCGAATCCACCTACCCAATCATGCAAAGTACCCAAGTGATATTGATCTCCTCCCTAGGTTCAATTTTAATGTCAACGGGACCCCTAAATTCTCCTATATCCACTGTCGTGCTCAATAGGACGTATTCAACGATTGGATTAATTACTTACTAGGTCTCATAACCCTATTCTCGAATTCTATTAATTCTTGTTCCCTAAGAGTTGCATCGATCTCCTATTCACTCTCGTGCAACACTCGATCGATGTTCCCAATTCAAGTTTTGAAACGCGAATCGCCTCTCGGCCTCAACACGTTTAACTAGTCGATCACGCTAGCATATAATCGACACAATGAAATCAGAATTGAAAAACAACAATTGAATTAAAGGAGAGAGAGTTACATCACATGAACATTATGCCGCCATGGGTGGCTTTATCGATCCCTTAGACAAGAGGATTAGTTCCTCATGTCCGTAACAACGACACACGTACAATCGGAAATCATCCTAAGACTAAGAATCAAGAGAAGAGAAGAGGAGACGCAGCCCCAGAATAAGGATTACAAAAGATCTCCAATCAGTTCTGATCCAAAAAGTCCTCTTTTTCTGTTCTGATCTGCTCTATTTATAAGGAGGCCACGCGTCACGGCCGTGACGGCCATCACGGCCAGGCCGTGACGGTTTCTGTTTCTAGCGCACTTCTGGAATTCGAACTCTCGCGACGCGAAGGATGTCTCGCGACGCGAGCCCGCCTTTCACGGCCCGTGATGTGAATCACGGCCAGGCCGTGATGTTCTCTGCCTTGTGTGGATTTTGGGTCACGGCCGTGATACACATCATGGCTAGGCCGTGATGGTCTCTGACTTGTGTGGCTTTTAGGTCACGGCCGTGATATACATCACGGCTAGGCCGTGATATACATCACGGCTAGGCCGTGATATACATCACGGCTAGGCCGTGATGGTCTCTGACTCTGGTACTTTTCTGGAATTCACACACTCGCGACGCGAAGGAAGTCTCGCGACGTGAACCTTCCTTTCACGCCCCGTGATGTGAATCATGGCTAGGCCGTGATGGTCTCTGTCTTCCCGGGTCTTCAAACTCTCGCGGGGCGATCTTCCTCTCGCGGGGCGAGAATCTCCAGAGTAGCAATCTCCACTATTTCTTGACTTTCCTTAATTCTTAGAGCTTCACTTATGGACCTGAAAACAACACAAGCAACCACAAGCGTAATTCTATCCAAAAGAAGCTAAAAACTACACAAAAGACGCAAAACGAGTCAAAGTCCAACTTAGGAACAAAACAAGGCAAATTTGGGCGAAAACGAGAGTGAACTCGAATAAATTGGCACATAAACCCTAGTTCATCTAGTCATAAAACTAGATAAGCCAGAGGCTTATCAAAATACCCCAAACTTAAACCTTGCTTGTCCCCAAGCATGCTTAAAACTCAAAAACGACTCAAGACTTGGCAAGCCTAAAGGAATCAATCGATTTCGCACAAATTTAATGCAACTTTACAAAACAATTTTTCTTCTTTGATTCCCCCCCCCCCCCCCCCTTTTTATCAATGTAATCCCCACATTCATCTACTTTAAACAATTGAGAAGTTATCATTCATGCCATCATTACTCTAAGTTGAGGCTCAAAGATACACACAAAGGAAGATCACCTATTTCAAACAATTGCCTTCCTCTCAAGGGTATTTAGTATTTCACTCATTCGCTCAGGTTTGTCTAGGCTATCAACTTTTCACTCACTTTCACATTCTAAGAGCACTTCCCATGAATTTGATTTTCATCTCAAACATAGTTCCCACGAAAACATGCATGCATCATCAATAGGTCTTTCAAAGGTTGTAATGGGGCCTGGCTAAGGGTAGGATAATCAAAGGATAGAGGCCAATTCCCTAGGATCAATGAGAGCATGAAACTAATATCATAACAATTGAATTCACTATCATATTATACTCTTCTTTGCAGTTGGTGGCTACACACCTCTTCCTTTTTATATTTATTTTTCTTTGCCCTTTTTGGCACATATTCAATGCTTTTTATCACCCTTTTTTTTTTCTTTTTTCTTTCTTTTTTTCTTTCTTTTTTCTTTCAAGCCTTCGGCCCTTACTTCCATTTTTCTTTTTCTCAACTATGACTCATGAACTTGTAGCCACCCCAAACTTAGTTCCACAACAACACTTACAAAGCTAAAATTCCATACTCTCCTAAATCCTAGGATAGGGGAAAATCATGGTTTTTCTGAGTTAATGGCTTGTAATGTAAGGTCATGAAGAACAATAGGCTTCAAGGCTCAATGTGGCTAACTACGGATCATTCATCAAGGTTGGTTCAATTTATGGCCAAGTAGTTAATTCAAAGAAAATTGCCTAAATCATTTGATGCAACATATAAACATGCAAACCATATAGAGATTCAAGCAAATTCGGGAAAGTGCAACTTACAGTGATTCACACATTCAAAAACAGAGTTGGAGGCTCAAATCCTCACCTGGACATTTTGCAACTGTTTGACCGAGATACGATTCCTAGTGTGTGCACCCCCTCACCCCAAACTTATCATAAATCAAGCAATCATAATAAATCTCAAAGTTCAATTTTCAATTTTAAGTGGGGATCAACTTTTCTATTACTAGAACCTAGGGGAAATCATCAATGGTTAATATAATTCATGCAATCCATCTATGCTCCATTTAATCAAAATCCAAAAAGCTTGCCGACACGACATTCATACAACAACTCTTGATCTTCTCAAATTATTCAAGAGTGACAAATAAAAACAAAACAAACACAAAAACAAAAACAAAAACAAGAGTGAGGGAAGGAGAGGGTACCTAGCTTGGGTTGCCTCCCAAGTAGCGCTTGTTTAACGTCCCGAGCCTGACTCAAGTTGCCTCTAAGGGTTAATCCGGAGGAAGATCCTGCTTGCCATGCCATTCATTGGCCCGTTCTTTGTAGGTTTGTGCACTTTTATATACTCGCAAGCTGTTCCCGGACAGCTCATTTAAGTCCAGCATCCTTCTATAATCCGCACGCACTCTCCACTCCGCGATGGTCTTTTTTGGGATCAACTTGTTGTCTTTATTGACCACCACGGTTGTACTACCTTTCAACCTTGGTGCTTTACCCTTCTTTTTCATTCCCTTGCTGCTGAGTTCTTTCCTTTCACATTCTTCCCTTGGGAGACTCAGTATGGGTTCCATGTCTCGTAGCCACTCAAGATAGACTTCATCCCCCGAAGGGCCTTTCTCCTCACTGTCTTCCTCATGAGATTCTACCGATACTGTTGCAAGTGAAGGATCATGGTCTTCTCGAGTTGCCTTTACCTTTTCAGTTGGGTCCACCACATCCACTCGATACACAGCTGACTTCTCTTCCGGGTGCTTAATCGCTTCAAAGACATTGAAGACCACCTCATCATCATTCACCCTTAAAGTGAGTTTCCCTTGCCGCACATCTATCACGGCATCCCCGGTTGCCAAAAAGGGCCTACCCAATATGAGAGGGATCTCAGCGTCTTCATCCATATCGAGCACCACAAAGTCCACTGGGAATATGAACTTGTCAACTTTCACGAGCAAGTCTTCGACTACTCCATAGGGATATTTGATAGAACGATCGGCCAGTTGGAGTGACATTCGCGTATCCTTTACTTCTTTGATCCCTAGCCTCTTCATCATTGAGAGGGGCATCAAGTTGATGCTTGCCCCTAGATCACATAATGCCTTTCCGAAGGTCATTCCCCCAATGGTGCATGGTATCGAGAAGGAACCGGGATCCTTCAACTTCGGAGGCAGTTTCCGTTGAAGAATGGCACTACACTCCTCGGTCAAAGCAATCGTTTCTTCATCCACAATCCTCCGCTTCTTAGTGAGAAGTTCCTTCATAAACCGAGCATATGATGGCATTTGTTCCAAGGCTTCCGCAAATGGAATGTTAATCTGAAGTTTTCGGAAGACATCAAGGAACTTATTGAATTGCTTATCCTGTTGAGGCTTCTTCAATCTTTCAGGATACGGTACCTTCATGTAAGGTGGGAGGTCTTGGGGTTCAACCCACTTCTTCTTTCGGAACTCTTCATCCACAAGTTTCAGCCTTCCCCCTTGCTCCGGTCCCTTGTCACTTGTCAACCCTTCTTTCTCTGGTTGCTCTTCCTCAACGGGTAGTTGTCCCGGGCCCTTGTCATCCTGAGAACTAGTGGTACCCCTGCTAGGTCCCAACACCCTTCCGCTTCTAGTTGTGATGGCATTGCATTGGTTCTTCGGGTTGTTCTCGGTGTCACCTGGGAGAGTGCCTGGAAGACGCTCATTAAGTTGCTTCGCGAGTTGTGCTATTTGTGTCTCCAGATTCTGAATTCGCGATCCTGTATGAGTCGCCAACTTGTCAATGGCAGTGTTCACCTTCTCAAAAGATGTGCTTGTAAAGGTTGACAACTTCTCAAAAGCCAGCTCCCACGGTTGTCTTCCACCATATGTTATTTGCAACTGATTAGGCCCTGGAAGAGCCTGCTGGGTATTGCACTGCTGAATTCCAATGTTCGGTCTTATACCCTGCTGAGGTTGTTGCCAATTCTGCTGAGGAGGTTGTTGACTGGCTAGACCACCATTAGCATTACTCCAAGCGAAACCCGGATGGTCTCTCCTCATGTACCCCCTATTTTGATTCTGATTGTAGTCATTTTGTCTGTTCCTCTGATAGTTATTCTGGGGCACAGTGTCATAAAAGTTGTGGCATGAGTCCACATGTTCCTGAGGGAAGTTGAATGGACAGTTTCGAGTGTCATGATCTCCATTACAATTTGCACAACCCGGAGGCATTCCCTCGTGTATCGCATTAACCCTCTTGTTCCCAGACCAAGCCTCATTTTGCATCTTCAAAAGTCTGTTTTGCTCTAGAATGGCTTCCATAGTCCCAAAACTGATTCCACTCGAGGTCTCCCTACCACGGTTGTAATCATTATATGACATCTTCTCTAACAATGTCCATCCATCCTCCACTGATAAATAAGAGAAGGAACCGCCAGCTGCGGCATCACAGTTCATCTGATAGCGTCCCCTCAACCCATTAAAGAAGTGCTGCACTTTGGAAACCGGGTCAAAGAATGCAGAGGGACATCTTCTCAACAAACCATTGTACCTCTCCCACGCTTCATTGTATGTTTCATCCTCCGTTTGCCTGAATGAAGTGACGGCTATTCTTGCTTGTGCCGCCTTCTGAGGAGGAAAGTATTTGGTTAGGAACTTCTGTGCCATTTGCTCCCAAGTTCTGATGTTGTTCCTATCCAAACTGTCAACCCAATCGCGAGCGACATCCCTAAGAGAAAGAGGGAAAAGCCGCAAGCGAAACTCATCCTGAGAGACTCCCCTTGTCTTCTGTAAGTCACAGGCTTCTAGGAAGCGAGTGATGTGTCTATGAGGGTCCTGTTTGCCACTCCCATCAAACTGATTCTCCCGGAGCTGGAATGTGACACATGCTTCAACTCTGAAGGAGTCTGTGTTCAGGTTGCCCCTCACAATAGAAGAGTCACAATCTCCCAAGCTTGGTAGATCGTACTCAAAGAGAGGCTTGTAACGAGGAGGAGGAGGAGGAGGATTTTCTTCAGCCATGCCCTCTATTTTAATTGCTTCCAACCTCTTCCTTTCTCTGGCCTCTTTTCTTAATTGCCTCTCGGTCCTGGTGATCTCTGAATCGAATAGCAAGTCCTCTTGTAGAAGGGTACCTCGCATACAAAAACACGGCAAGACCAAGTGGAATCAAAGAAGTAGAGAAATAATAACAAAGAAATAACAGAAAAATAAAATGAAAAATCAACTTAACCAATCAATCAAATTTCCTAAAAATTAGGAAAATTGGCTGTGCCAATCCCCGGCAACGGCGCCAAAAACTTGTTGACTCACCGGCAAGTGTACCGGGTCGTCGCAAGTAATAAAACACGGTAAGAGTCTACCGAGGTCGAACACAAGGATTGGGTTACCAATTCGACTAATTTCGCGAGAAATCCGATAAGTTGGTTAAGTAGAGAAAGTGGTTGGAAAGAAATTAGGGTCACAATTCAAATTAACAAATCGAATCAATCAAAGATATGGTGATGAAATCTGGAATTAAAAGCATCTAAGGTTTCGAATCCACCTACCCAATCATGCAAAGTACCCAAGTGATATTGATCTCCTCCCTAGGTTCAATTTTAATGTCAACAGGACCCCTAAATTCTCCTATATCCACTGTCGTGCTCAATAGGACGTATTCGACGATTGGATTAATTACTTACTAGGTCTCATAACCCTAATCTCGAATTCTATTAATTCTTGTTCCCTAAGAGTTGCATCGATCTCCTATTCACTCTCGTGCAACACTCGATCGATGTTCCCAATTCAAGTTCTGAAACGCGAATCGCCTCTCGGCCTCAACACGCTTAACTAGTCGATCACGCTAGCATATAATCGACACAATGAAATCAGAATTGAAAAACAATAATTGAATTAAAGGAGAGAGAGTTACATCACATGAACATTATGCCGCCATGGGTGGCTTCATCGATCCCTTAGACAAGAGGATTAGTTCCTCATGTCCGTAACAACGACACACGTACAATCGGAAATCATCCTAAGACTAAGAATCAAGAGAAGAGGAGAGGAGACGCAGCCCCAGAATAAGGATTACAAAAGATCTCCAATCAGTTCTGATCCAAAAAGTCCTCTTTTTCTGTTCTGATCTGCTCTATTTATAAGGAGGCCACGCGTCACGGCCGTGACGGCCATCACGGCCAGGCCGTGACGGTTTCTGTTTCTGGCGCACTTCTGGAATTCGAACTCTCGCGACGCGAAGGATGTCTCGTGACGCGAGCCCACCTTTCACGGCCCGTGATGTTCTCTGCCTTGTGTGGATTTTGGGTCACGGCCGTGATACACATCACGGCTAGGCCGTGATGGTCTCTGACTTGTGTGGCTTTTAGGTCACGGCCGTGTGATGGTCTCTGACTCTGGTACTTTTCTGGAATTCACACACTCGCGACGCGAACCTTCCTTTCACGCCCCGTGATGTGAATCACGGCTAGGCCGTGATGGTCTCTGTCTTCCCGGGTCTTCAAACTCTCGCGGGGCGATCTTCCTCTCGCGGGGCGAGAATCTCCAGAGTAGCAATCTCCACCATTTCTTGACTTTCCTTAATTCTTAGAGCTTCACTTATGGACATGAAAACAACACAAGCAACCACAAGCGTAATTCTATCCAAAAGAAGCTAAAAACTACACAAAAGACGCAAAATGAGTCAAAGTCCAACTTAGGAACAAAACAAGGCAAATTTGGGCGAAAACGAGAGTGAACTCGAATAAATTGGCACATAAACCCTAGTTCATCTAGTCATAAAACTAGATAAGCCAGAGGCTTATCAATGACTAGGTATACTTGCCTAGATTCGTCGTCCAACAGTACAAGTTTACTGTGCAGAAAACCTAATTTTGACCAGTGAACGAGACGGTTAGTGTTTTTAATATGTTTCCTTCAATATTTTGAAAATTTTCATTCAAAAATAGAATATAATATTTTATTCGGGCGAAAAGGTCTGAAGAATTGCAATCGGAAAATACAACCGGGTACAAAATGGAGCAGATTAGGGAGCACAAAAGAAGTGGAATGACTTGATGGAAATGGGTTATGACACACTCCAAAAGTGTAATCATCACACTTTTCAAATTATAAAATATTATATTCTAAAAACCTATTTTTCTCTCTCTTCTCAAACCAAACAAGGCACAAGGTCAAAACTTGCTCTCCAAGCTCATTCCTCTCTCCTCAATTTCGTGCCACCCTCTCACTTCTCTATATATACACATCTCATTTTTCACTTCATCACTTTCCTTCTCCAAAACTTCATTAAAACTTCATCTTCTTCCTTTTCTTTTAAAAGTTCAAGCTCTTAAAGCTTTAGTTTTTATTCATATTTTCTACTTGAGTTCTTCATTAAAGTTCTTCCTTATACTAACGGTAATGCTCTCATATGAATCTTTTTGCAAGTTTCATATTTTATTTCTTAGTTTGCTTTATGTGTTCTTTATATGCTTTAAACTTCTAAAATCTCTCTAAAATGATAGAAAACTTCTTTTGAGTTGAAACCACTTTCTATAGTATTGTATTAACTTATATTTTCATGATAAGTGCATGATTAAGAATTGATTTAAGAAGGTAATTAATCTAATAAAACACCAGGGCACAACGGGGTGTCTCAGCACGCTCGCCGGGCGAGCCCATAAAATTGGCTCCAGTTCAAATTTGAATCCTCGCGGGGCGAGACAGAAAGACTTCAGCTTCCCTCTTGTCTGCTTCACGGGGAGAACAATTGGGATCGCGGGGCGAGCCCGAGAGTCTTCCAATTTCCTAATCAGCTGCAGTTCTGGCTCGCGGGGTGAGCAGTGTCTCGCGTTGTGAGACACTCTTTTATGCTTTTAGCTTGTTTTCCTCAAGTTTCCTTGCTTTCTTGAGCTTCACTTTTAACCTGAAAATAAAGGTAGCATTAGAAGGCTTTATTGACTCAAAAACAACCAAAATATCCTAAAAACTACTTAAAAGACTCAAAATATTACTCGAGGACAATTAAAGTCAAATTTTGGCAAAAACGAGATTAAACTTGCACCATTAGCTCAAAAAGCATGACCTCACTAGCTATAAAAATAGATAAGCCAGAGGCTTATCAGGAGGCTAAGTTGTGAGCCTCATAGTTATCATTCCTACTAATGTGCTTTATAACAGTATTTGGGATAGAGTCCAGTAGAATCCTGCAGTCTTGGATTACTAGATCAATGGCAGCCCGAGACGACTTCTTGGCAATGTAGCTTACCACTAAGACTGCATCAGTAGCTATTGTAACTCCCTGGAGATTCTGTTGAGGCGGTTTGGAGACCCCATCTCACACCCATGGCTTCTGCAAGCACGGGTTCAACTATGATTTGCTCCCTTTTACAAGCACTGAAAATTGTGGCTCCTTTTTGGTTCTTTAAGACCAGACCCCAACCAGTGTGTCCAGAAGAGAAACAACCAGTATCAACAAACACGGATAGCTGATTTTATGTTCTGCTGTTCACAGAGCCATAAACAGGGGATCTGTCCACCTGGTTTCTCCTAGGATTTGCTGAGTTGAAGTCCTGTATAAACATCAGAGCAGAACTAGCAACATTGACAGGGTCAATTGTTACACCTTTGAAAATGACTTGGTTCTGGGCATACCACAGTTTCCACAACAGAGTACAAAACAGTTAGGATCCTAGAGTGTCTTTACAAGTAAGCCAGCTTAGAATCCAACTATTCAAATCAACAAATTGGGGAATGTGGGAACCAAGTTGTGAAGCAAACAGGACAAGTTTTGATGTTGGCACAGACAAACATAAGAAGGGGGTTGAATTGTGTTTGTTAATTATTTTCATAAAAACCCTTTTTGAGAAAAAAATTCACAAGCAGAAGATAAAAAGATTAAGCACACAAGAAATCATTTTTAAAAGATCAACAAAACCAAAATCAAATCCTACAGTTATTAAAAATAAATATAACTGTAAAAGATAAGGGATAGAAAATTCAATCAGGTATTTTATCCTGGTTCACTCTTTTCCAACCAAGAGCTACGTCCAGTCCCTTCTACATGAAGGATTTTCTCCACTATTTCCAAATAGTTTCTACAACAAGTATTCTTCACCTCTCCAGACTACAAGTATTGCTTTCTTGCCAAGCCTCTTCAGGCTCTAACTCTACCACAAATTTTTCTAAGATCTTTCTAACTCACTATATGTGAAGGTATGAAGGTTTAAGATCCACTGAATATTTTTTTACAAATATTCAACCTTAAGAATTACAGACTTTTGCTTTACAACAAGAATATGAGCTTTGAATATCTTGTAACTAATCAAGTGACCAAAGATTTTTCTAGCAAGATTGTGCAGGCAAGAGTTCTATTCTTTAGTATCTGAGGTCTTCAATTTATAGTGACATTCTTCTTCTCTTGCAATTCTTCAACGGTTACTTTGAATAATCCCATTTAGAGATAGCATTAAATGCATGATATTCGTTGAGACTGATAGCTTGATTTTGGGCGAGTTGAAAAGTATCATTGGTTATCAGAAAATCACAAAATGGAGGCTCACTGTTCTGAGTAATTGTACCTTACAAAATTTCTTTCCTCCTTTGTGTATAACCCAGCTTTTGTTCAGCAATAAAGATGTCATCGTACAGATCGTTTTGCAATTCCAATTGTACTATTTTCTTTTTGTATTTCCTTGATAGTACTATGAACTTTCTCAAAGGAAACAAGACATTAAATCAGATAGAAACAAATGGGAAGAACAAAAATTCATTTGAAATAAATATCAATCCTTTGAAATAAATTCATCATGGACCAGATTGCATTAAATCATATTCAAGGCAATAAAGATATAGTACATATAGAACCGTCTACTTAGTTTTAAGAACGCATCTACACAAGATTTTATTCTGCTCGTCCACTGATGTGGCAGAAGCGCTCGTCCACACAAGTCTTTGGACTTGTTAAGTCCTTAGAGAAACTCCGTCCAATGACGTGGCACTATGGACGTCTACTGAATTTTAGTTTAGGCACTATGGATGTATACTTGAGTTTTAAGGATAGCACTCGTCTGCTGACGTGGCAAAATGGACGTGCTTATTTTCAAGTCTTTGG